>PVHX01008116.1:0-79052 GCA_004024805.1 Geosciurus inauris | reverse complement strand
TTGGGGGCAGAGTAGGCTCTGAATTCCAGGTCTATTGCACTCAAGGATAGGCCTCTTTCCCTCATAGCATCCTTTAAGACAAAAGTCAATGGAACAACCCTCAGAGATCTTCAAAGTATTAGAAATTGTACTTATTGGATTCTCTCATAAAATAGGTACAAGTTTTTTAAGCAGTGCTAATCTAAGCTCATACCATATCTCACCTTTTTTGTTATCTGTATGATCTTAAGGAAAATATTTGACCTCTTTAAACACAATATTGTAAATGGGTGAAAAACATGTCTTCCTTCCATTGTCTAAGTACTTTGGTTGCTCTACAAATTAAATTGACATAAGACAAATTAATAGGAGAAAACGCTTACAAATTTATCCCATGCACAGGGCAATGTTATGCCACCACACACACAAATAGAGTGAGAGCTAAAAGCTTATATAGCTTCTTCTTAAGGCAACTTGGGGGAGAGTAAATGAGATTGGGGAAAGAGTTGAATGGCCCTCAGAATAGGTAATAATCTGTCACAAATTCTATCTGAGCATAGTATTAACCTCCAGTCTCCTCTCCTGTGATATGTTTAATTGTTCCTGACTGATGAAATTCCCAAAGAGGAAATTTAAGGCAATTGGTTCACTTTTGAATGAGCTGTCTTTAGATAGATAAGGAAAGCTCAGAGCAAGCCCCTGCTTGCTTTTCCTGTTCCCTAGGTGCCCTCAGTTTGAAGCCCAAGGTAGTATATTTTGAGTCTTATTTTACCTCATCTTCAGTATCTTGTTCTGAAAATGGGAACATCCATCCCATGGGATTGTCTTGCACAGTAAATAAACCATTTATAGTATCCTTGTATAGTTAATATTCATTAAATATTCACTTCTTTACATATTCCTTCTCTTCAAATCAAAGTCTAGCTTTAAAATACATCTGTAAAATCATAAAATGTCAGAGGTTGGAAGGGACTGTTAAATCCCTCAATGCTTGATTTGCCTCTACAAATCCCAATCATGTGATCATATGGCCTGTGCTTAAATACCTTCAGTGACAAAGACACTCTCTACCTGCCAAAGCAGCCAAATTCATTTTGGGCCAATTTGATTTTGAGATAGTTCTTCCATTGGAATTCCCACCAGTTGTCTTAGTGTCAACTCCTTAAGATCCTACAAACAAGTCTTCCACATGTAATAGCCTTTCATATATTTGAGGACACATGTTATACTCCCTAAACCTTTTCTCCTGTAGACTAAACATTCTCTAGTCTCTCAATAAATTCAACAACTTGGCATGTTTTTAGTCTGATCACCAATTTAATTCTTACTTTTCTGTTCCAAATTATTTATAGTCATCTAAACATGTGGCTGTCAGAAATAAATGCAATATTCCAGGTATGGTTAACCAACACAGAGTGAAGTAGAACCATTGCCTCTGCCTTCTAACTTCTATACTTGTGTTAATGCAATCTGAGCTCATTTTAGCTTTTCTTGGCAGTTACATCACAAACCAATGACTCACACTGAGACAACTGTTTAATAAATGCATAAAAATCTATGTCTGTATAACAGAATATGTCACAAAGCTACATATTCCTCATTCAGCATTTGAGCAGGTGGGCATGAAAATTAAGATCAGAACTTTTCCTGCCAAATTCTACTTGTCATATTTCTGAATCTTGATTTTGTCCTGTAGCTGAATATAATCTAAAAGTGTGACAACCAAGCCTTCTGTTGACCATATCCCAGGTTGCAGATAGGAGGCATGATGCTTCTCTACAGCACCCTGAAGCACATGGGGTCAAAAAGAGTCAGGACCTGAAATGACCCACAATAAGAGGGTGCATGGAACTCAGAGGAATGCTGATGCACTGTCCAAATAGAGAGGAAAACAAAAGATAGACCAATTTGTCCATGAATTTGGCCCCAGATGGCTCTAGTATTTCAAAAACAGGTAGTTAAATCTTATTTGGGGTATTGTGAAGGAAGGAATGAGAATCTGACAGGCAAGAAACTAAAGTTCAGGAGAATTGTCCTAAGGGTTACAGTTGTTTGGAGTATGGAAAGGACTTAGTTCCTGGAAGAAAAGCCAGCAAAGACAAGGCAGGGAGCACAGTAGAATGCCAGGCCAGACCAGCAGAGACTAAGCAGAGCTTCTTACAGTCACAATCATGGGAACATAGGCTTGGTATTTCCTGATCTGAATCCAAGGATGATCACTTGCTGATCAGTAACTTGAAAGGGATTGATTCTGAGACTGAGAGAAGAGGGGGCAATGCCGGGGATGAATCTAGCAGGAGGTGTTTGCAAGTAATGGAGAAGACAGAAGCTGAAAAATGAATGGGAGTTATCCATGCCATCATTGAAGTCTCCAGTGAAAGTGTGGAAGAGAAGACAGCCTAGGATAGTCCTGTAACTCACACTGTTGCGATCCACACCACTCTTATCCTCCAAAGTTTTCTTTCTATTTATTTTTGTTCATTTTTCTTTAGGAAAAGTTGATTTATTTTAATGCAACTTTCCCTGAAATGTTTTTCTTCATGTTCATTGGACCTTAATATAGCATTTTAGAAGGATATATGCCAAGACTTGGTGTTCAACACTTATGCCACACTTCATTATCATTTAACCTGCATGTCCTTCTCATTCAAAAGGATAATATAGAAAGAAATTAAATGCCTTCATAAATTTTAGTAAAAATGTTGACAACTCTGCCAATCTCATAACCTCATTGATAAAGGAAATGAAGCTACCTTGGCATAGTTTTTAATTGAAATTAATGACAAATTCTAGTCACCTATTGCTATTGGCATAACCTCTATTAGTTTTGTTTTTTCAATTATTAAAGTCCTATGTGGCCTGAGTTCAGACTGGTTTTCTAAGCATAAATAAGCAATTTATTTTCTTAAATATTCTGCAAACTTATAATTTATGTTATATAAAATATTCCTTCATTCCCTATCAAGGGAAATGTTTGTTCATCTTTGATCCTTTTTATATACTTTAAACCCTATAATTTTGAAAGACTCCTGGTCATCATTTGGAGAGTTCAGCAGATGAGTGTCTGAAGTTCCTTTGGGCCAGATCTACAGAGTAAACAGATAATTTCTCAATAGAAGTCTCAAACTAACAAGATTTGACCATGTTCAGACCGTAGCTAATTTTGTTCGGCCTAAGCTTTGCCATACTCTATATTGAACGCCAGAGGCACTGTGCCACTAACCTATACTCCCATCTCCTTTTACTATTTTTATTTTGAGACAAGTCTTGCTAAGTTGCCAAGCTGGCCTCAAATTTGTGATCCTCCTACCTCAGCTCCTGGGTTTCTGGGATAACAGATGAGTGCCCACAGTGCCAAATTTTTTTAACTTAGTTGCCAACACTGAACACTGAGGACTTCACATAAAATCAGGATTCCTGGCTTCTCTTGAAACTTTGGAAGCTGTCATGCTTCTGGGATTCTCTTGTGGAACATTGGTCTGGGACTCAGCAGCTACCAACCCCTTAGGGTATAATGCAGTTTTGGTTTCAAAGTTTCTACTCAGCCCACTTAATTCATTCACCTTGGCTTCCTGACCCCTTTTAAAATGTAGTTTGTAATTCCAGAGTTTAGATTTTGCCATATCCTGGTACATTAGTCAGCTTTCTGTCACTGTGATAAACACCTGAGATAATCAACTTATAAGGAGGAAAGGTTTTATTTGGCTTACAGTTTTGGAGGTTTTATCCCATGGCCATTTACCCTTATTGCTTTGGGTACTGTAGTAAAACAGCAAACATATCACAGTAGAAGTGTTTTGTGAATCAAAGTTACTCACCTTGTGGCAGCCAGGAAGCAAAGAGACAGGAAGGGTCTGGGTCCCATTGTCCCCTTCAGACACACACCTCTAAATGACCTAACTTCCTCCCATTAGGCCCCACCTCCTAAGGGTTCCATCACTTCCCAATAGCATCAGGAGCTGAGGACCAAGCCTTCAGTACATAGGCTTTTTGGGAACATACAAGATCCACAGTATAGTACCTGGACTTAGTTTATTCCTTCCAGTAATAATCTTCTTAATCTGAAGATAAAACTCCCCCAAATGAGAACTAAGACATATAGTTTAAGTTGTGAATAAATGTCTTCATAGTATCTACCTTGGTTTAGATTCTCACAACAACCCTGTGTTATAAGTGACATTACTGCCCATTTTATAGGTGAAGACACCATGGCTCAGAGATGTCAGCCAGGTTGTCCAGAGTCAACTGCCTCCCCACACCTTCTATTCAAGTTCACACTTACTGGACCAAATATTCCCTGCCCCTAGTATTCAGATGGGTTTTCTTCCTTAAACTCAACATTTGGGGTTGTTTAGGGCTTTAGCCCTCTAAGCACGCTTCCTCCAGGACTGTGAGAGTTGGGTGCCCTCTCCTTCTTTGTGTTGCCCATTTTTAAATTGGGTCTCAGAAGTTACTCCTCCTGTGACTTGTTGGCTGCCATTCTTTGTAGGCTTTAAGAAACCAGGGAATCTGTTAAACAAGTTTTTTAGATACACCGGTTAGAATGCTTAAGAATAAAACTGTCCTATAAAACCAAGTGCAAAGGAAAAGAGTAAATGAAGTGTGGATGAGAACTGTTATTATTTCTCATGAGTCAGGGAGAAGCTAAATTTACTGTCTGAAGTCAGAGCCTTAGAGGATCACCAGCTGTAATCTGGCAGTGAGTAAGTGGTTTTAGCACTTTCACTTGTCATTACAAATAAACTTGAAATTGAAGGAAAGTGAATACATCTTTCAGAAGAGCCTAGTGTTTTTGACCTGGATTTCTAGGGTGAGAACTGCACACAGATTCCTAAAACCTCATCTAGTCAAGCTGAATAAAATTTATACTCAGGGACATACATGTGGTCAGTAATTCATCAAATATTTACCAAGTGCCTACTTGTGCCAGAAATGGTACTAGATGAAAACTCAGGGCTTCATTAATTTTCTAATATTCATTTGAGGGCTTAATAAATGCAAACCCCTGGGCTCTGGAGATGCATCCTTTGCCCTTTTGAAGACAATGTTTCAGCAGAAGTCAGACTTTGAACAACAAATTACATTACTCATTAATTATAATTATAAATGCTACAAAAAGAAAATTTAGTATGTTTTCCATACTAAGTATGTGTTTTCTAACAGCTAGTTTCCCTGGTGAAAGATAATTAAGTTGCCATTTGCAAGAGTTATGAGTTGGGTGAAGGAAAGCAAAGGAAAGGAAAGGGTAAGCCTTCCAGGTCAAAGGAACAGGAAGTGCTAAGGACCTAAAGAGGAAAGAAACCTCTGTTTACTAGACCTGAAAAAGGCAGCAGGTCAGGGGGTGACCAGTGACCTTGGCAAATGTGGCCTGTTAAGAAGCTTGAGATTTACTTTAAAAGCATTGGGAGACGATTAGGATTTTCAGCAGGATAGTGGTGTCATATTAGCATGTGTAAAGTGTGCAGATCTTTGAATGAAGTTCAGAGGTGCGGCAGGGATGGAGGCAGAATTCATTGGGCTACTTCAAGGGCAAGAGAAGAGTGAAGGTTCAGAGCAGGGTTTCTCAACAGCTGCATTATTGACACCTAAGGCCAGGTCAGTCTTCACCGTGAAGGCTGCCCTCAGCATTGTGGATGTTCAGCATCCCTGGCCTGTTTCTGGATGGTAATATTTCTCTCGCAGTCATGATAACCAATCACCATCACAGACTATTGCTTGGGAGTTGTATTAGCTTTCTGTCATTGTAACAAATACCTGAGATGATCAGCTTACAAAGAGAAAAGGTTTATTTGGTTGACTGTTTCAGAGGTTCTAATCAATGATTGATTGACTCTATTGCATCTGGGCTTGTTTCTCTCTAGTTGTCATATCATGGTGGAGAGTACATGGTGGAGCAAAACTGCTCACCTTATAGCTAGGAAACAAACAAAATATGACAAGGAGGGGTTGAGGATCCCATTATCCCCTTCAAGGGCATACCCCCAATGACCTAAAGACTTCCACTAGGCTCCACCTCTTAAAGGCTCCACCACCTCCCAATAGTGCTATCCTGGAGACAAAACCTCTAGCACATGTGCCTTTGGGGGATGCTTCATACCCACACTATAGCAGAAGGTAAAGTTGCCTATGGTTGAGAATTGCTGGTTTAACTTAATGAGAAGAGAGGTGATGAGACATGAGTCAATCCAACCAGGAAGATTGAAGATCCAATCTACCCCTTTACAACTCAGTCCTGGAAATGACAACAGGCACTCCTGGGTGACAGGGCTGGGCATTTCCTCTGTGTCTCTGCAGTAGTGCATTTTGAACAACTCCTAACCTGGTGCCCTAGATTAAAAGGTCTTATTCTATATGAATTTTCACATTATTAAATGCAACACTGCCAGCCTCCCTGGAGTGCTGCTGTTTCTCTTTTGTGCACATGTAGTGCAGATTTCAAAGCATTGACAGCAAATTCCATGGTGCTGACACTATTCTGAAGTTCCTGGGAACCCCTTTCATGGCAAAATTATTCATTGTGTCTCCAGGGACCAAATGTTGGTAACAAAGAGCAAGCTGCCAACATGTGTGCAATGGAGGTAAAACAAGTCAATTTTAAAATTTATTTATGAAACTTCTGAGAAGAAAAATGTAACTTGCTCTTCCCCATTATTCACCAAAAGTATATACCATCTCTTCTCATCAGTCCAAAAGATTCTGCTATAGGTTTAAATGCTGTCTGGTTTGTCATTTGGTCATGATTTATCAAAAAGTTTTGTTGATGGAGCAGTGTTGCCAGATGAAATACAGGACACCCAGTTAAGTTTAAATATCAGATAAATAATACACCCATTTTTATTACAAATATGTCCCTAATAATGCATGAGACATGCTTACAATAATACAGCATTCATTGTTTTAAAGAAAGTCAAATTTAGCTGGATATCCTGTATTTTTATTTACTAAATTTGACAACTCTTACAGAACAATGTGAGTTTCACTTTCAACTTGATAAAAGGGATATTTTAGGTGTATTTATTCACTTATTTAATGTATTTTTTCTTGTTTCTCAGAGGTTTTGAGGTGGCTTAATAAAGTTGTATCCTTTTAGGTGAGTCAATTGTCAATTAGGGTTCACTTATTATTACTGAAGAAAAGATGATCCTTGGACAACAATGAGGATTCTCTCCTCAGGCTGTTGAAGTAGAGACCTGGCAGGAAATGACAGTGGTCCTGAGAGATAGTTAATGCCCTCAAGCAGCTCATCTGAGTATTCTTCCATCCATGGGACCTCTCCCTAATGGCGTCTATTTTCACATTGAAAAACTGGAGTAGAATGTATAACAAACATGATGTGGGGCATGAGGGTCTTTCTCACCTTTTAGCCCTCCTGCCTTACCCCTTACTCATTAATCCTAAAGAAAAAGCCAAACCTCATACCTCCCATGCATGGCTCTCATTCATTTTGATCTCTTAGGATGGATTTTCTAAAGGTCAAGAGGAGCCATTCATAAAAGCTCTGGAGTTCCAGCAAACATGTCGAATGCAACACAGAGCCAGTATCCTGAACTAGTAAGGTTGAAATGGATCCAGAGACAGCAGAAGTTCTTTAAAACTGTATAATATCATGAAGACTTTGGAGAAATGTGTAATGAGAGAGAGAGATTGAAAGTAGTGCCTTTTTAAATATATTCACTCTCTGACAAAAACAACAGTGTTGAGCTGACATATCCTTAGCCTTGGCCTTTCCAAAGTTTAGAAATTGGCTGAGACATGGGGTAAGAAGTACCACCTGAAACTGAAAATGTATCTCTCAGGTCTCAACTTTATATGGTCTTTCTTGGAAAAAGGGAGAGGCATGGACACGAGAAGCAGGCCTGTAGTATGCTGTTTTTAAGTCCTATGGGTATAGAACGAGGATTAGGATAGTTGGGTCAAATGGTGGTTCCATTCCAAGTTTTCTAAGGAATCTCCATACTGCTTTCCAGATTGGTTGCACCAATTTGCAGTCCCACCAGCAATGTATGAGTGTGCCTTTTCCCCCACATCCTCACCAACAATTATTATTGTTTGTATTCTTGATAACTGCCATTCTGATTGGTGTGAGATGAAATCTTAGAGTAGTTTTGATTTGCATTTCTCTAATTGCTAGAGATGTTAAACATTTTCTCATAAATTTGTTGATACTTGCCCCACATCATGTATATCTTCTTCTGAGAAATGTCTATTCAGCTCCTTAACCCATTTACTGAATAGATAAAGAAACTGCGGTATATATACACAATGGAATATTATTCGGCATTAAAAGAGAATAAAATTATGGCATTTTCAGATAAATACATGGAGTTGGAGAACACTCTGCTAAGCAAAATAAGCCAGTCCCAAAAAACCAAAGGCATAATGTTCTCTCTGACAAGTGGATGCTGATCCATAATGGAGGAGGGGGCATGGGAAGAATGGAGGAACTTTGGTCAAAGGGGACAGAGGAAAGAGGAGGGGACATGGGGGCAGGAAAGAAGGTGGAATGAGACATCATTGCCCTAGGTACATGTATGACTGCAAATATGGTGCAACTCTACATCATGTACATCCAGAGAAATGAAAAGTTGTGCTCCATTTGTGTACAATGATAATGGGATACCTAATTAGAATAAATAAATTTTAAAAAAGAAGAAAGAAAAAATTAAATTAAATTAAGCTTTAAAAAAAAAGAAAAAAAGAAAAGTAGGCCTGACTGCCCCATGACAAGAAGACATGAGCAAGGTCATCAGAGCTGTGTACCCACTAACCCCTAATCTGGCATAAAGACATGCAGCAAGGAAGTCCCCAGAATATCATCTTCAGTCACTCATTAGAAAAGTCTAAATAAACACAAAAACCTTCAGGTGGCTCAGAGTTCTTACAGACCATTATTGTCTGAGTAACTTTTATGACTCACAGCAGTGAAGGATGATAAGAGGGTGTAAATATCCTCTTTTCATAATAGAGAAATAGAGGCTCTGAGGATAACTAAGATCAGGTCAACAAGTAGTTCACAACAATTCTTTCATTTTCATTTTTATATATTATTTAAAAGTTTAAACATATAGAAAATAGTATAGTAAGCCCTCATTCACCCAACACTTAACTGCAATTAAGTATCAGCTCATGATCAATCTTGTTTTATCATTCTCTTTTCTCTTTCTCATTATTTTAAAGCAAATCTCAATAATTATATAACTTCATCAAGAATGTTTCAGTATGAATCTCTGACAAATATTTTTTCTGAATGCAATTATGTTGCTAATTCCATACCTAAAAAAGAATTAATTTCCCCAGTAGCATCAACCATCCAGTTACTATTCAAATGACCAATATTCTCATAAATGTCATATTTTTTAGTTTCTTAAAACTGTGATCCAAATAAGGCCTATATGTTCAGATTAGTTGATATATATATATATATATATATATATATATATATCCCCACTCCATATTATTTTTCCTTGTAATTTACTTGTTCTATAAAGGTTACCATAGTATAGATTGTTCTGATTGAATCCCTGATTCAATATATTTTAATATATATTTCAATTTATTTTAAACTACATATATTTCAAATTAATATTGAAATATATATTTTAATGTGTTTTTCTATCCTTTGCATTTCCCATGAATTGGTAACAGAGACTTGATCTAATTTTGCAAAATTTTTTTCATATGTGATGCTGTCTACTTCCAGGAGGAAACATACCTTGTCTGGTTCTCTTCTTTCTCAAGTTATCTGCTATTAATATTCAAATCCTGAGCATCTTAATGCATTACTGATAGTGAAAAGGTGACATTTTAGTTCACTCTTTTTTATCTATTAGTTAAAATACATCCATAAAAAGAAATTTTCTACTTCTCTCAATGTGTCCAGCGGCACAGAGCATAGAGGAAAGAAAAGTTAAATGTTTAATTTTTTTCCTTATGTACCCCTTTTTGGTATAATGTTTTTAAAAGTAAGTTGAAATACTAGCACTTCCCAGTAGGATCAATTGGATTTCAATGTGCTATTAAGATAATTAATTTAAACACATTTGATAAATCAGACAGAAATTGAAGGAATTGAACATTTAAAACAATTAACAAGCTTGTATCAGTAATTAAAGAAAATACATTTAAACTGAAATATAATATGCGTACTTTAAATTCACTACTTTAAAAATACACAATTCAGTTGTTTTTAGTATATCATAAAGCTGTACAATCATCACTATCTAATCCTGTAACATTTTTATAAGCCCCCTCTAAAAACCAATACCCACTAGCAGTCATTCCCTATTCCTTCCTAACCCAACTCCTGGCAACTGCTAATTTATTTTCTGTCTTTGGATTTACCTGAAAATACATTACTTTTTCCTTTTTTGTTTGCACCATTCTGGGGATCCAACCCTGGGCCTCATGCATATTAGGCAAGTGCTTTACCATTAAGCTACATCCCTAGCCCTTGAAAAAACATTTTTATAAACACATTTTTAACATTTAAGATAATCAGAAAGAAATTTCAACAAATTTCAAAGTATTTGTATCATACAAATATAGAAAATAACTTAGAAATAGCTGGATGCTGTGGCACATGCCTGTAATTCCAGTGCTGGGGAGGCTAAGACAGGAGAATTGCAAGTTTAGGCCAGCCTCAGCAATTTATCAAGCCGCTAAATAACTTGATGAGACTCAGTCTGAAAATTAAAAATTAAAAAGTCTGGGGTTGTAGCTCAGTGCTAAATTGCCCCTGGCTTGAATACCTAGTGCCTGACACCCCCCACCCAAAAGAAGTTAGAAATAAATTTTTAAAATACCACATAACTGGATGATTAACAATACGCTTACTTGACTCATGAATTAAAGTCCATGGCTGGTAATGTTAATATTTATACTATGTAGGAAATTTCTTTCTTTAAGCCTAAATTGAAAAATGTTAAACATCAGTGTAAAGGTATGTGAAAGTGCTTCAAAATGGTTTTAAAGAATTATGAAGGAAAAGAAAGAACAAAGGGAGGAAGACCACTGGTTTAAAGAACAATTGGCAGGAAGTAGAACCATGCTAAAAGCGATGACTGCTAACCTGGGGACTGGATCAGCAGCAGGAAGAGAAGATGTGGCAAAGCTGGAGTATCAGAACAAGACACGCTCCTGCTGCTGGCATCACCTTTCAGGCCAACAGCTGCTCTGCTGGAAGTGAGAGTGCTTCCTGCTTGGTGCCATGAGCATCACTTGGTCACTAAAACATAGGTGCATCTTCACTGCCTCCTTTTCTTCATTATCCTGCAGTCATGACATACATCCCCACAGCTTCTTCTGCTTGATATTCATACAAATGCTAGTTCCTTCTCCATTACCTATGCTGTATAAGAATCCCTCTCAAAAGTTAAGCAATTTCTAGTGTTTCTCAATTTCTGATTCTGTGCCATAATCAGTAAACAGCCACGTATGCTAAAACTCTTTAGGCAACAAGAATAGTATAGGGTCTTGGACCTCTAAACCCAGATCCATCCTCTTGCTTTACCAGGAAAAAGTGACAGAGCAAAAACCATAGGATTCCTGTAACTATGGATTTTGTTAGCAAGAACAGGAAGGCTCATTGCTCTTTTCTCTGTTGTCCTTTCTTAGACCAGTGGCCAAGAAAAAATACTTACATATGAAACTCCAAGTTGTTTGAAAATTTAGTGTAAAACAGCAGCTATAACTTTTGCTTTACCTAAAACTGCACTGCTAAAAAAAATGTCAGGTGATAACCACCTAAGCCAGGATGTAAGGGTTCACAGATGGACAGCTATGAAGCCATTGGCTAAATGACAATAGGACATCTGCTCTGGATCTGTCACACAGATTGAGCCAAGACAGTCAGATCTGCAAATAAAATATTTCCAATATTTTTTCCTCTTTTATTCAAAAAGCATAGCATAAGCTGGATGAAGAAGAAAATTTTTCCAAGATAAACAACCTGGGAAAAGGTCATGCTATTTCCTTTGCAGTGCTAGAGATTTAACCCAGGGGCTCACACATGCCAGGCAAGTGCTCTACCACTGAGCCACATCCCTAGTGCATAAGCCATGCTATTTTAAACATGGAGTACATACAAGAGACTTCCTTGTTCCCAAGATCAGGGGAATTTATTTCCCTTAATGGCAACTTTCATAATTTTATGCCAACTCTATCTGATACATAACGCTTCAACCTAAGTCTAAAAGAAGATGCTCGACTAAAATGAGCCAGCAAGTGGTTATTCTATGCCCAACAGAGGTTCCTGCACATTTAGTTTTACCACAATTATGAAGGAGGAAAAGTCCTCTCTAAGAAACCAACTCCTGGCTATCACCTTTCTCTTCTCTTTCTATTCTCCCATGATTTCTCTCCAGGACAATATATGCACAGACATTTGCAAAGTAATGACTATTGTGTGACAATGTATGCAGACTTCAGAGTAAAATCAAAGAGAGTATAAATCAATAACATACACGTTTTTAATCAACTCAAGCTCATTAATTGTATTAATGATGTAGTTGAGGTCCATTTACCTTTTTCTTGAATAATGTAGAGGTCCTTTTAAAAATACAATAGTATAATAATAATCCAAAGTTATATTGACATAAAAATCAATCAGAAGTTTAAGATGTAAAAAAAATTCAAATGAGTACCATCAATGATGACTACTATATTGTAATACTGAGCATAATACACATACATATGCGCACACACACACATACTCATTGAAATCTTGGCATTGAAGGGTTAAACATTTGCAGTTTCAGCCATTCCCCGTGAGCTCTAATTTTCACCTCCACATGGTACAAATTTCAATCAGCTGTGGGGAAGAACGTCATTAAGCTTTAGCACATCTTGCTGAAGTTCCCACCGTGATTGCTCAGACCTTTGGTTGTCATAAGTAATGCACCAGAGAATCCAAATTGATGCAAATAGATTTATTTGAAAGCCTACTACACATGAACACTACACTAAGATTTTGAAATAAGTGAGTGTGATTAATATATAGCCACTCTTATCGACATGAGTAGAAAGAAAAACACAGGTGGAACTCATAAGGAAGGGAATGGGAAGTTGGAACTCCAAAAACCAAGGTTACTCTCTCTTTCCTGTCTTAAGGATTTCCTGCCTCTGTTTTTTTTTTTCAGTGCCTCTGACTTCAGTTTTTTCTACTTCCTCCTCTTGCACATGCATAAAAATTGCCACCATAGCCCCAAAGGATAAATGAATCTTGGTATTATGAATCTTGGTATACCTGAGCTTCTTAGTCTCAATTTAAATATCACTAGAGTATCATCAGATTGGCCCAACACATCTTTGACTGTCAGACCAAGGACCAAAGCCACGTTTTGGAAGGACTATCTTTGAGACCAATACACAACCAGATCTTGTCTCCTGTTTCTGCCTTCTTGCTTACATGGAGCCATGGTCATGGTTGATGTACAGATACATAGGCCTCCAGAACCTGGCACTTAATCTTTAATATTAATATTATCACCCTCTTCCTTTCTTGCCGTAAGATGGATACAATTTTATTTCTAATGTTTTCTATCAAGGTTGTCCGCCTTGAGTTTAAACTCCATGCATTAATTTTAAGTCAAGCCCAGAAAGACAAATACCATATGATCTCACTCATATGTGGAATCTTAAAAAAGTTGATCTTATAGAAGTAGAGAGTAGAATGGTAGGTACCAGAGACTGGGAAGAGTAAGGGGAAGAAGGCTGGGGACAAAGTTGGTTAGGTAGGAAGAATAAGCTCTAGTGTTCTATGACACAGTGGGGTGAATACAGTTAATAATAATGCAGTATATATCTCAAAATAGAAAATTGTAAATGTATTTATGATAAGTAATAAAATTTGTAATGGATATGCAAATGAACCTGAGTTGATCATTACCCATGGTATATATGAAACAAAACATCACATTGGTGGACTGGGGTATAACTCAGTAGTAGAACCCTTGCCTTACAGGCAAAAAGCCCTGAATTAAACCCCCAGCACCACAAAACCAAAAGCAAAACATGACATTGCATGGGCATATGCCTGTTCTTTTAGTTATAGCAGTGAATTAGCTGACTAAAACAGAAATTGGTACCAAGAAGTGGGGTTATTGCTGTGACTAACCTGACAATGTGGATCAAAAGCTTTTTGAGTTTTTTTGGAATTGGTAGGAGGAATTTTGAGATGTTTAGCAGTGCACACTGGAAATGCTTTAGGTTGTTGTAAACAGAGCCTAATGGCTGATTTTGGTGGGAGCTCAGAAAAACAGAATGCCAATAGGACTGTGAACAGTGAAGATAGCGCTCAAGAGGGTTTGAGGAAAAGAAGGACCCTATTGGTAATTGGACTACAGGCCATTCTTTTTATGTTCTGACTCAGAAGTTGCCTGCATTTTGCCAATGTCCTGAGATTTTCTGTGTGGCTGATTTTAAAAGTGATGAACTTCTTTATCTGGAGGAAGAAATTTCTAGGTAGCATAGAATTCAGGAAGTGGCATGGGTATTGCTGGTGGCTTTTAGCCAAGTTTTTTTTGTGTGTGATATTCAGGAGCAGAAAGCAGAGCAAAAAGACTTGAAAAACTTGGGCTTGAAAGGTGGGAGTAAAACTGGGACTAAGGAAGTTGCAGTTGTTAAAGACCTTACTGCCACTAAAGAAATGCTAAAGACTTTGCCCAGAGACAAGGAGAAATATGGCCTAAGGGAATCTCAGGAATTGGCAAGATTGCATCCATCTCAGACTCAAGGAAGAGACTAGTGAAGCACCCTTCTTGCACAAGGGAGCCTAGAAAGTTTTTGCAACATGTTCAGCTACCCAGGCACTCAGAGACTGCTGGAGGTTTGACTACTGCTTGAGATGGTGGCAGACCTTGGCGTCAACCATGTAGTGCTGGTTTTGCAGGAATGCAGAATGCTGGAGTTAGGGGGTCATGGAGGCTTCCACCAAGATTTCAAAGGAAGGCCTTGGAGGTCAGGCAAGGTGCAGCAGGGTCAGAGTCCCTGCGGAAACCCCTGAGAAGTCAAGGTGTGGAGATGTCAGAAGGAGGCTGAAGCTGCTGTGGAGACCCCTGAGATTAAGAAATGCCAGTAACATGGGACATTGTCCTAGTAAAGCTGCAGCAGAGACAAGCCAACAGATAGGACACTTGGGCTACAAACAAGGCATTGGGGCAGAGCTACTTATGTAGCTCTTTGGAGAGGCACATCATGCCATGTGCTCCAGAAGCAGGACACAGAACTACAGGACCTGTTTGCCCAGCTGGATTTTAGTCTTGCTTTGGTCCCATCCCTTCTTTCTATGCCCCTATTTTTGTAAATGGAAATGTTTACTCTGTACTTTGTATGTTGGGTATTTGTAAATTGCTCTTAATTTTACAGGCACTCATAATGTGAGATTGCCTTGAGCCTCAGAGACGATTTTGAGCAATCTTGGAACTGTTGAGACTATGGGGACTCTTGGGACTGGACTAAATGTATTTTGCATTGTCAGAAGAGTGTGAGTTTTGGGGGGGCCAGGGGTGGAACATTCTGGTTTGAATGTGGTGTCCTCCAAAAGCTCAGGTGTGAGACAATGCAAGTTTTGGAGGAGAAATAATTGGGTTATAGCCTTAACGTAATCAGCAAATTAATCTCTGATGTGATTAACTGAAGGGTGATGGGAGAATGTAGAGGAGAGCATGAGTTGTGTTGTGCTAGGCTGTGCCCTGGAGGAAGTAGTTCATTGAGGGTGTGGCTATGGGGTATATATTTTGTTTCTGGAGAGTGATGTCTCTCTCTCTTTCTCTCTTTCTCTCTCTCTCTCTCTCTGCTCATGATGTGAGCCGCTTCCCTCTGCCACCCTCTGCCACCATGGTGTTCAGCCTCACCTGTAGCTCTGAGGAATAGAGCCAGCCTTCTAAGGACTAAGACCTCTGAAACCATGAGCCCTCAAATAAACTTTTCCTCCTCTGTGAGAGAGCGCTGGCCTGGGCACATCCACAGTACATAATGTGCAACAAATATCAGGTTTGTCAATCATGTGGCTTTGGCCATAGTTCCATCTTGTAACTAGTTCCCATTCCTGTGAATAGCCACAGGATGCTAATAGAATAGTCACACCCTATGCACCCTGTAGCGCTTGGAGGACAAAGGGCCTCTTAGCATATATAAAGAGGGACCTGAGCTCAATAAAAAAGGTCTCTTGCCTTGTTCTGTGTGTGTGTGTGTGAGTGATTTGTCATCCGAGGCTCCCTCGCCTGACTCGGTTTCCCTTTGTGCTGGCGCGGGCGCTGGCCCTCCTCTACAATTGTTTTGGTTAGATCTTTTAGACACAGCAATGAAATAGCTGACTAAAACACCTGTAGTCCCAGCTACTCATGTGGTCAACTCAGGAGGACCATTAGAGCCCAAGAGTTTGAGACATGCCTGGGAAGCATAATGAGACCCCTTTTAAGAAAAATCATATTGTACCTAGTAAATATGTATAAATGCTATAGCTCAATTAAAATAAATTAATTTTAATAATTTTACTCAATGCATTCTCAACCAACTCCCTGACAAAATGTCTGTTCACACTAAGCAAAATACAACTCAGCACAATACAACTCATGCTCTCCTCCAAATCCTGCCTGTTTGTCTATTTCTGGTGCCTGATCTACAGTCCTTAACACTGGTGAGCCCAGCATCTCTATGTGGGTTACTTGGCTTTATTCTTGTTTTTAGTGGTAGAAATGGTAGGATATCATAGACTTTAGACACATGAGAATGTGTTAGTTTCTACAGAGAGAGGATATTTTGACCCTGTTATTTTTTTGAGTCTGTGATTATAAAAACAAATCTTTTATTGAAAATTATGTAACTATTGATAAACTTTAGTTCAGAAATTATTTACTAAATTGAAATTCATTGACTTATTTATATCTGTTGATAATTTATTTAACATATAAAGTGTTTCCATTTGTTTTTGTTTCACTGAAATTCATTTCTTTGGGATGAGTTATTTTGCATATTTCATTTATTTTCATTCTCTAAATCTTGTTTAATCTGTTCTACTGCCTCATGCTACTAAAATGGAATCACCAACTGGCGGGCTACATGAGTCAGGGTCCTGGCAGAACACTTACTGCCCATCCAAGTAGGGATTGGGTTTTTGTTTAGAAGATTGCTGTTATAGCTTTTATTAAATATTATTCAAAAAACTAACATTATACAACATTACTTGCATTTCAAGGGTTTCTAATATTTGATATGCAAGTGATGAAAAATCTTTTCTGGTCCAGACTTTTTTTTTTCCCAGATAAGTAAAATATAATGAAACACAGGAAGAAAATCTCAAGCTTTATTGTTTCAGACTCCATTTGAATTTGACCACTGGCTTACAATTCAGTGAGCTATCCTCTAATCAAATCATTGTCATTGGAGAATCCAGAGTTAAATTAACAAATCAAATAACTGTTCTCATGGATGGATGATGGATTTTTGTTTAGGGAGTTTGGAAAAATTAGGATCCCTACATAAAGAATCATTCAGTGCACATATCATGTCATTGCAATTGAAATATTTTGTCCTTTCTTCCTTTTCTGAAATAATATATTTTTAAAGAAACAGTTAATAAAATTTCAACAGTAAATTTAAATAGTGCATTTTCAACATGCTTTATACAAATCGGAATTTTTTTCTAATAGGAGCAGCTTATTTCTGTTTCCTCCTCTGGTCATCTTAGCTCTGTGCATAAATGTATTGAATTTACTTGTGTTCTGTACAATTGAGAAAGAATAAATGCCCTATATTTGAGGACATCATTTCCATTGTTGCTTGGTTGAAAAAGAAGCATCATGGTATTTGGAAGCTCTACTGTTTCCCTACAAAAAAGGAATATAGTTTGCTTTGTATTAATTTCAACAGAGAATCACAAATGAACAGTGAATTAAAGCTCAAGTTTTGGTGTTCAAAGCTCCCATGGATACCCAAAACATCCTCATGAATTTTTGTTTGCTTGTTCATGTGGTGCAGAAGATAATACTCAGGGTCTCAAGCATGTTAGCCAAGTGCTCTACTACATACATCCCCAGCTTGCTTTCTTCAGTTTTGAGGCAGGCAAAAGCAGGTACAAAACAACTAACCAAAGAATAGTTGTGATTTGAGGAATTTGTTTCCTTACATGGGCAAATGATTCCACATTTCTTTCTAACATAGTAGTGGTGCCATCAATGCAAATTGATGCCTTTGTGTTTGCTGCAGTCTTACACTTTTATCTGTCTCTTGAGATGGAACCTATTGATTTCATTCGGGTCTTACGCCAGTGGTTCACAGTCAGTTGGAATTACTAAAGAGACTTCTAAATGAAGAAAACATTTACAGAGATTGGTCTGGGTTAAGGGACAAACTGGGTATGTGGAGGCTCACAGAGACAAAGATCAATGGGAAGCTATATCATTTCAGTGCTTAACGTGGCAATGGTATTATCAGAGGCTGGGTGAAAGTTAGAGTTCTGGAAGATTCTATTTATAGAACAATACCTTCCCTACTAGAACCATGCCAGGGCAGGGGAAAAGAAGGCAAAATGCATACTCTGACTATTCTCTTTAACTCTCTGTGGCCCAGTGTCAGTCATTGCCTCCCATTAGCCAAATTCTTTAGGAAGCCTGAGAACAAGACAGCATGGGCGACAACATTGATAAAAGCCAGCATCCCATCACACACAGCAGAATAGAAGGTGGTATTTTAATTTAAATCTTGAATGTCCCACAAAGACCCACATTTTAAAGGCCTGGTCTCCAACCCATGGTATTATTGGGAGGTGGTGGAATCTTTAGGAGGTAGAGCCTAGTGGTAGGAAGTTAGGTCATTGTAGAAGGGCCTTCAAGGGGATATTGGAACCCCAGCCTTTTCCTGTCTCTCTTGCCTCCCCAACTGTCATGATATGAACAAACATCTTCCCCACATGCTCTTGCCATAATGTACTATGCTGTCACTGACCTTAACCAACGGGACCAAACAATTATTGACTGAAATTTCTGATTCCATGAACTCAATCTTTCTTCCTTATAAGTTGATTATATTGTGTATTTTGACCCAGTGAGGGAAAGCTGACAGAGAACAGATTAAGGAGTTTGAGATAGTAAGGAATAGCATATGACCAGCATTGTCCCTTCTACTAGGATAATTCAAAGGACTAGGTTTCTGACTTGCTGTGGAATTTGTTTATAGTCTACACTAATCATTAGTGATTTGCCTATTGTCTGAGTCCTAATAGTTCCTTGAAGGTGTTTCCTCTGCTTTGTGCTATGCTAGGGAGTTCTTGCGCAGGTGGAGCATCTCTATAGCTCTCCCACTTCTCCCATTTCTCCCACTCCCCATATTCACCTTGTAAGTGTCCCCTCTGAGATTCTGCCAATTCCCCAGGGACAACAAAGGCATAAAGACTGGTCCTGTTTCTGAGGGTTTAAAAATTAAATTGAAAATAAAAATTCTAATCCTTCTCAGTAATATTGGGCAAATACTTTTAGTAAATCTTGTAATTTTTTTCTTTTTCTTTTTTTTGCCAGATTTTAAAAGGAATTAATTCTTTGTGACAAAGGCTAGAAATTCAGAGCTATTTTTTGTTGCAAGTATTTTGTGTTGATTGTTAATTATTATTTAGATAAAAGTGATACTTATTTCTTTAATAATCTATGAGAAATTGCATACAGTTTTGCCCAAGAATTCCATGAGTTCAATATTGCTTAACATTGGTCTAATTTTTGCTATTTTAGTTCTTGCATATTCTTTTATTCCTTTTTCTAGCAGGGTTCTAATTATCCATCCAAATATCAAGTTGAAGAGGCAAAATGCTTAAATTTTTGCTTTATCAAACATATATTTTAATCATCAAATATTTAACATTTAGAAGCTTTCACAATCCTTTTCCATTATTTTCAATCTTGATAAATACAGATGTTTATTCTGACTTTTCTATATAAATACTTCACTATAAGCAGTTTCCTAGCTATGCCAAGGTGTGATTTTAGTGGCTGTGTAATATTTTATCTAATGGAAGTACTCTAACTTAAGTAGCTCCCCTAGTTTTGAACTTAAAGTTATATCCCATTTCCCTATATTATTACTATTACTTAGAATACACTCTTACTAGTTGTTATTTGCATATCTAGTTATTCCATTATGACTATTCTCAGAAATACAATCAGCAAATTAAATGACATGAAATTCTACAGACTTTTGAATCATTTTTCCAAAAAATTTCTCTCAGGATATAATTTTGCTTCTGATCAAATATAGACATAAAGGAGAGAAAACACCCAAAGTGCATCATAGTGTATTACTGTGATAGCAGCTTGAAAAACATTTTAAAGTTGATGTAAAAAAAAGATCACTTAAACCATTAAGAAAAATCAAAGTAAATATTACATGAAATAGCACAACTCTCTCTCTCTCTCTTTAGTTTTCAATGGACTTTATTTATTTATTTATTTATTTATTTATTTATTTATTTTTTGGTACCAGGGATTGAACTCAGGGGCACTCAACCACCGAGCCACATCCCCAGCCCTATTTTGTGTTTTATGTAGAGACAGGGTCTCACTGAGTTGCTTAGCGCCTCGCCCTTGCTGAGGCTGGCTTGGACTTTATTTATATGTGGTATTGAAAATCAAACTCAGTGCCTCACCCATGCTAGGCAAGCACTCCACCACTGAGCTACAACCCCAGCCCCACAACTTTCAAAGTGACTTTATTTAGAATCTCTCTGTCCCTTCTGAGTTCTCACAAAGCCTAGTTCTTCCCTGGCCCTTGAGTGTTCTAGAAGGCCCATCATTTCTTTGGTTATTTACTTATTTACTTGTAATCAAGATGCTTAAGATCACTGTGCAAAATAGTGTCCAGGAAATCTGCTTTTAATAAAATCACAAGCTATATACCCATGTACTTGAAAACAACGGACACTTCTATAAACTTCTGTCTGCTCTCCTTAAAGACTCTTCAAGGTGATAAGACTGTTGGGAGCTCCAAGGCCAGTGTGTGGGCACAGCAGGGACTCAAGAGAGTGAGCATCACTGTGCCAAGCTTTTACTTGAGAGTATTTTCCAGATCTGGTGAACCTGAGATTTTGTTTTTTACAGCTGAATGAAACTTCAGCATTCACATACCAAACAATTGCAGTTGCAGCATAAAAAACAAAGAGAAAAGAACCCCAGGGCCTGACCAAGGTCTCTTCTGCCCTCCTCTTTTTCTACATACACACATAGCCAAAACTGAGACTGATGACATTTCAAAGAATTGAAAGCAAACAGATTTTATTGTCTGGCTATAATATAAAAAACTAATAATAATCATAATAATAGACATCCCGCAAAATCACATAGTTCTAAACCATAATGAAAATTAGAAAATAGTTTGAACTGAACTATTTTCAGTATGTAGTATGAATATAAAAGCTCTTAGCATTCGGGTAAAACCATGCTTAGTGGGAAATTACAAACATTAAAAAAAAGTTCAAACATAATGACTCAATTATAATGATTAATAGTGTAAAAAAACCAGATGGAATTGTGTAATATAGCTAGAAAACATTGCTTTAGGTCATGAATTTCACAGTAAAGTTAAGGACAGTTTTTTTATGAGAATTTGAAATTGAGAGAAATAGTCCATAATTTATTCTTGCTCACAGAATCTAATGCCCAGGATATGTCAAGAAACCTTAAGGTAACTGCTATAGTTTGGATCTTGAATGTCCCCTAGAGGCCCATGTATTAAAGGCTTGATCCTAAGCTTGGCATTATTGGGAGGCGATGAAAACTTGAAGATGTGGGGCTTACTAGGAGGTCACTAGGAGTGTGCCTTCAAAGGGGATTATCAGAGGCTGGTTTCTTCCTGTCTCTCTCTTTGCTTTCTGATCACCATGAGATGAGTAGCTTTGCTTTACCACATTCTCTCACCATTATGTACTGCCTCACCACAGGCTCAAAAGCAACAGGGCAAATCAACCATGGACACAAACCTCTGAAACTGTGAGCCAAAATAAACCTTTCCTCTTTTTAAGTTGATTGTCTTGGGTATTTTTCACAGTAACATAAAGCTGACTACAAATAACTTTATTCTTAAAATTTTTACCCAAAGAATAATTAAATATAACATTTTCAACAATGAAAGGTACAGTTATGCCGAAAGCCTGCCTTGTATGTATGACAAATGGTACAGTAAAGTCCTCTTACTTGAGGACTGATCTTTTCTCTTGAAAATAATTATTTTAAAGGTTGTGTCAACATTTTATTATAAAAGAAGGAGATTTCTTTTTGTCTTTGCAGTCTCTTTAGTAGCCTGTGATGTGTATCACAATATGGTTTAACATGTATTCCAGAACAGGACTATTTTTTTCCTACTTTAATTTTGTGGAGAGGTTTTCTGGACATTTTGTATTTGATTATATTTCCTCAACATTGGAAATGCTCTACATCTTGATTTGAGTGGGGTGACATGAGTGCAAACACATAAAAATTCTTCAAGCTTTGTGTACATTATTCTTGATAGATTAGATTTGAAATTAAGAAGAAAGAAATAAAATGTCAATTAAAATACTGCATTTGGCTTTTCTACAAGTTTAAGAATGTCCTGGGCAGAAGCCTTACCTTTTCAACCTTACCTTGCTTTTCCAAGCTTGCTTGAGAGTAGCTATGACCTGAATGAAGTATGGTTTCCTCCTAATATCCTCCATCCAAATCTCATGTTTCTGTGTCACATTGGTAGAACCCAACTCATATCTAGCAAGAGATCAGAAAAATGTAATTTTTGCTTCATAACCAAAGTAGGCCCTTCATATCAGTGGGTTCTGTATCTGTGGATTCAATCAACCATGGATCAAAAATATTTGAACAAAACATTTGCATCTGTATTGAACTTGTATACTTTTTCTTGGCATTATTCCCTTAACAGTATGTGGTAACAAGTATTTGCATAGGATTTATGCTGTATTATGTGTTATGAGTAATCTAGGAATTATTTTAAAATATATGGGAGGATATGTGTAGGTTCTATGCAAATACTGCACCATTTTATAGAAAAGCCTTAATCTTTCACACATTTTGATATTTGCAGGGAACCCAGGAACCAATACCCCATGATTACTGAGAGCTGGCCTGTATTTCAAATAGGTGGTGGATGCAAAAAAGATTGAGATAACTGCAAATGACTAAAACATATAAGGAAAAAAAAATTCACCTTCCCAGTGTAAGAATATAAATGAAGACAGTTAGAATGGGGTTTATTGTCCTCAGTTACAAGCAAACTTGCAGGGATTAAGGAATATCAAGAGAGTTTGTTCTTGCAGTTATAAAACTATAGTGGGGCCCAACCAGACAAAAATATATAAGCTTATGAAAATACTGAAGTTGCCAAGGATTAGAGCCAAACTGCCAGTATCCTTGGATACTTCAGAAAAAGAAACAGTGCCTGTGTGCTTGGCTTGGATTCATCTCTGGAGCATTCTTCAATCTGCAAAGATTAGGGAAATGCACCTTGGATGGCAAATCATGGAGTGGGGCTTTTCCATTTGCCCCAGATTATTGGTCAACATCCAAACCAAGGAAAGTAAGATGTTCCATATCTCCACTAAGATATTACCCCTGTTGTAGTTTGAATGTGAGGTGTCCCCCAAAAGCTCACATGTGAGACAATGCAGGAAGGTTTCAAAGGAGAAATTATTTGGGTTGTGAGTCTGAACCTAATCAGTGAATTAATCCCATAACAGGATTAACTGAGTGTTAACTGAAGTGGTAGGGTGTGGCTGGAGGAGGTGGGATTGTAAGCTTGGCTTTGGGGTCTGTATTTGTATCTCGCAAGTGGATACCACTCTCTCTGCTTCTTGATCACCATATGAGCTGCTTCCCTCCACCATACTTTTGCAACATGATGTTCAGCCTCACCTTGAACCCCAAGAAATGGACCTGACTATCTATGGACTGAGATCTCTGAAATGTAAGCCTTCAAATAAACTTTTTCTCCTCTGAAATTGTTCTGGTCACTTCTTTAAGTTACAGCAGCGAAAAAGTTGACTAAAACAACCCCTAACCTCTGGGACAGAGAAACAGAGACTCAATCAGATCCCTCCACTTGCCTCACCAGCAAGAGCAGACCAAGGTGGGAAAGGTATGGGTGAGCACTGAGTTATCTTGTGATTTTGCACAGCATTGATGGCTAAATTCTTTTTTCTTCTCCTATGAGGAAGGAGATGCCTCCTTCCCCCACTTACTACCTCCCAAAGCCAAGAGAGTGGAGAGGTGCCAGAAGAATCATTTATGGAGACTGAGGTGCATGAAAGAATAATGAACCTCAATCTACCTGTTGATGCTTTCTGCAAGTTCCCCAAAGTAACCCAGGCTGGTAGGGTGAGAAGAGCCCACTGTGGGTATGCCAGAGAACAGAAGGAGTTACTTCTTCATCCATCCCAGGTCTCTCAAACTTTTGGCAATGTGAAGGGGAGCTAAATCAATCCTGTGTGCAGCACAGATGCTGGAGGAGAAAAGAAACCCTAGGGTCATGCAGGTTCAGGGTCAGGTAAGTCAAGCCCACCCTTGAACAAATGTTGTAGACACAAATTGATGGTGTGGCTAATGGTAGACACAATAGCCCTTGTTTCCAGGGGATGCTCTTTGATAAAGTGTAAGTCAGGGTGAAATTGGACATGGCCTCCTCTCAAATAAAACACATATGCCATACTTATATAGAGAAGAGCACAAACAGAGAAGCTACCAACATCAACTTGAATAATCCAAACCAGTATAAATCCAGAGGGCGTGGGAAGGGATGGAATAAAAGAGCAGATGACAGTCACATTCCTACTCCAGGTAAGGAATACTTGTAGCATATACAGATTTCATTTAGTTTTTTTAAAAAAAAAAAATTTGTTTTGTTTTGTTTGAGGTTCTGGGGCTTGAATCCAGGGCCTCTCACATGCTAGGCAAGAACTCTACCATTCCCAGCCCTAAATACATTTTTGTTGAAGTGAACACACATACAGAAAGTGCAAAAATTATAAGATTACAGCTCAATGAACAATCACAAAATGAACACACCCTGTATTTTTTAGAAGACCGAAATTCCCCTCCAAAAGTCACTAGCTCCCTCCCAAAAATAACAACTATCTTGTCTTCTAACAACATACATGACTTTTGACTCATGATTTGCACTTTACATAACTAGAATCATATATTATGTTATCTTTTGACTCCAGCTTTTTTCATCCAGCATTATTTTTTTGAGATTGATTCATATTGTGTATAGAACAGTTCATGTATTTTAATTTTATTTTTATTTATTACTTGTAAACCATTGCATGATGTATTCATTTCCTATGGCTGCTATAACCAAGTACCACAAAATTACAGACTGTTTTGTTCTTTTGTGGCTTAAAACAACAGATTTACTTTCTCCTACTTCTTGAGGCTAGAAAAGCAAACTCAGTTATCAGTGGGCTTTAATTAAGGTGTCCACAGGGCCACATTTTTTCTGGGGACATCAAGGGAGAATTTGTTCCTTACATTTTCTAGCTTCTAGTCATTGCCAGTGTCCTTGACTTGTGGCCACAGCTCTTGGTCTGTGCCTTATTGTTCATGTTGCCTCCTATTCTGTGTGTATTAAATCTCCTTCTGTCTCTCCATAAGGAGAGCGTGTGTTTGCATTTAGGGCACCCTGATAATCCAGGATAATCTTCCCATGTGAAGAGCTGTGATTTGATCATAAATATAAAGATTCTTTTTCCGAATAAGACAACATTTATTTTGGTTACTTTTATTATATATTAAGGTAACATTTATTTTGGTTGTTTTAAGTTTGGGGCTTTATAAATAATGCTTCTATAAATATTCCTATATTTTTTGGTACATTCATGCATTTTTGTGTATATCCTTAGTAATGCAATTGTGAATCTCAGGGTATGTGTAAATTCAAGTTTAGTAGTTACTGCCAGTTTACCAAAGCAATTATAGCAATTTAACAGTTTAGCCTATGGAGTATGAAAATTCCCCATTACTTCACATTCCTACCAACATTTAGTATAGAAATTCTTTTTAAATTTACCTTTCCAATGGTGTGTGTCATGGAATCACATTGTTAATTTTGAATGGCATTTCTCTGAGGATTTATAGTGTTGAGCACTTTTCATCATATATGGAAAATATCTTTGCCCTGTCTATAGCTTATCTTAATATTTTTAGTGATTATAGTCCATACACAAACTGTATTTTTACATACCAGCAAAAGTCATAAAATTTTTCAATCAAGAAAATTCAAACATCTGGGAATAATTCTAATAAAAGCTATATAGTACCACTATACAGGAAGCCATAACGTAGTATTGAGAAAAAATGTTGAAGATGTAAATAAACATGATTTGAAAACACAGTATAATAAAAATGTCAATTCTCTTCAAAAATGATTCATAGAATAAAAACAGTCTCAATTAAAATTGCAGAAGGATCTATTGAAAACTAAGGAACAGATTCAGAAATGTATATGGAATTGCAAATGATCTAGAATAGCCATGACAATCTTGAAGGATAACAAAGTTGCAGGACTTTTTCAAGTAACTTCAAGACTTGGCATAAAAATAGCAATAATTTAACAGTATTGAGGAAAACGTGAACAAATGGACCAAAGGAAAGAATAGAGAACACAGATTGACTCAAATATGCACATGTATTTAACTAATGGGAAAGATGGCCAGTCATGCAGAAAAGTCAGTGAAGACAATATGTTGTGTTAATTGAATATTTAAATGGATAAAAAGATGAAGTTGAGCCCCTCATCATTCTGCATACATAAATAGCTCTAGATGGGTTTTAGATATGAGTGTGAACCATTAAAAGATAAAGTGAAAAAGTAACATGAAAATAACTTTATAGCCTTATGTTTTAGTTCATTTTGGGTTGCTAAAAACAAAATGCTAAAACAAAATGCCTGAGGCTGAGAACTTTATAAAGAAAAGAGGTTTACTTAACATACAGTTCTGCAGGGTCAGGAGTATGGCACCGGTATGCTTGATTCTGGTGAGGGCCTCATTGCCAATGGCATCACAATGGCAGGAGCACATCTGAGAGGGCCCACATGGTAAGACAAAAAGCTAGAGGGATTCAAGCTTATACTAGCAGATAACTCGTCAGTATCAGTCAATAAAATGTCTGAAGGATCTGTGAACCTAAAAAAGCCATGGGTGTCCTAGTGATACTGATAACAATAAACTTTACATTACTGAAATACATAAGCACCAAGCTATAATTTTCCTTTTACATGCTACCTTATTAATCTGGCTGAGTTATATTGTCTCACTATCTTTGTTTTTGTTTGTGTTAAAAACAAAACTGATTCTGTGGAGAGGGCAAATCCCCAATTTCACAGAGCCCATTAGAGATGAACCAAACTTAGTAAGTTCTCAATTCTTTTTAAGAATTGAATCTGGATAAAGCTACTAAAAATAATAATAAAAGACTATAAAGAGGGACATTCTGCCCAAGCAGTTAGAATGTTCATGAGAGTTGCATTGCATGGGAAATAATATAAGACTAGAAGAACTTGTAATCTTATGATTCACCCTTACCCTTGCCAATTGTTTCCCTGACAGATGGAGAGGTAAAAGATCTAAAACTGTGTATATGAGGGATTAGTATTCAAAAATTTAAGTTACTAATAGGAATATAATATTAACACTCATTAGAATAGACAACACATCAAGGATTCTGCTTATGGGACTTCAACTGGAACCATCTGAACATTAAGTGTAACAAGAGGCTGTGTCTACTTGGTACAATTATGGATGTCTTTCATTTTCTTCTCTGTTCTCTCCCAAATTTTTGTCTATAATCCTCTAAGCATGTATAATCAGGAAAAATAAATCAATATAAACAAATAGGCAAGGAAGCAAACATTTTACTTGCTGAAGAGAATGAAATTAATCTGATTTCAATAGCAGCTACTGCTGTCTCCCTGTCATTTTTTCCTCAAAGAAAATTTCCTCATCACAGTTTGGGTCTAATCCAACTAATACTTAGCAAGTACCTTGTTGCATTCCTAAAGCTGGGTATTGTGGTAGAGGAAATGATATGTGTTCCGAGGGGTTTAATCCAACAGGGTTTTTTGTGACAGAGCAACCAGGGTGAACATGGTAATCTTCCTTTATGGCTAGTATTATTTCTGAAGTTAGAAAAAGCACTCACACCTTAGGGTATGTAGAGCACAGATAAATATATTTTGCAGAGCAACTATTTATATAAACAATTTGAATCATCCTGAATTAGCTCTCTTCTTGTGGCCAAATCTTTCTTGAAGCTACTGTCCTGGAAAATTCCACAGGTTTTGGCCCTACAGGCCCCAGGAAAACTCTGAGATACAAATCTTGAAGCTATTGGGGCATCTTTGGAGGGGGTAGGGGTGACACAGCAAAAGGTTGGAGAGTCTTCTAAAGGCAAGAAAGAAGTACATGCCCTTAGGGCACATCAGGTCTTAGGGCACCCCACCTAAATGGGATGCCAAATGTGGCAAAACCTAGGCACAAAATAACTTGGAAATTTTTGAAGAAGAGGCTACTGTGAGTTTTGGGCATTTATCTTTTCCTCTTTATCATTCTATCTTGTCCTCTGCCCATCGTGGAGGACTAAGGCTCACAGGTGTCAGGGTCAGAGCATATTTGAGTGAAGACTACCAAAGCCCGTTTCTTTTCTTTTCAGTCAATAACCAATAGGATCTGGGCACGGTGGCCCAAGCCTGTAATCCCAGCACTGGAAGAGGCTGAGACAGGAGAATCGCGAGTTCAAAGCCAGCCTCCGCAACTGTGAGGCGCCAAGCAACTCAGTGAGACCCTGTCTCTACATAAAAAACACAAAATAGGGCTAGGGATGTGGCTCAGTGGTCGAGTGCCCCTGAGTTCAATCTCCAGTACCAAAAAATCCCCAATAGGTCTATGTCCCGACATATAGGCCGGGTGTTTTGAATCTCATCTAGTACAAGTTCAGTCATTTCTTCCATCTATAGTTAGAAGATTGGATCATAGCATCGAACCTTGGATATGTTATGGTTTGATCTTAAATGTCCCCCAAAGGCCCATGTCCCCAGCTTATAGTGCTTTTGGAAGGTGGTGAACTTTTAGCAGGTGGGGCCTAATGGAAGGAAGTTAGGACACTCAGTGTGTGCCCTTGAAGGGATATTGGAATCCCAACACTTCCTCTTTCTCTTTACTTCCTGTCCAACATGAGATGAACATTTTTGCTCTACCATGAATTCCCAGCCATGGTGTTCTACCTTTCCACAAACCCAAAGGAATGGAGCCTAGGGACCATGGACTGAAATCATTAGCCAAAATAAATCTCTCTTCCTTTTAATTAATTAATTTATTTTTTCACAGTAATGGGATGCTGACTAACACAGCTATCTAGGTATTGGCCATCAGTTTTTTGTGTACAAAGCAGCTTTGAGATATAATTTACATAGCATATAATTCACTCATTTAAAGCACACTATTTGATGGTCTTTAGTGTATATGCTGAATTGTGCAACTGTCTCCATAACAAATTTCAGAACATTTTCATCACTGCAAAAACGAAACCCATACTTTCGAGCCAACAGTACCCAATCTTTCCCTTCCTCAGCCCCAGATAATGAATAATCTTTCTGTTTTTTGAGATTAGCCTATTTGGGACACATCCTATTTTTAGAATCATATAGTTGCAATCTTTATGACTGATTTCTTTCACATAGCACCACATTTTCAATTCATCAATATTATAGCATGTATCAATATGCCATTCCCTTTTGTGTTTACCACACAATACATATAAAATTCACTATCTTAAATATTTTAAATTGTGCAACTGAGTGGCATTAAATTCTTCACAATGTTATGCAACCATCACTACATCTACTCCGAGAACATTTCCATGACTCCTAAAGGAAACCCTTTACTCATTAAGCAGTCATGCCCCATCTCCTCCCAGTCCCTGAAAACCCCTAATGTGGTTTCTGTTCTTATTCATTTAATTATTCTGGACATTTCATATGAATGGGCTTAGATATTATTTGTTCTTTTGTGACTGGCTTTCTTCACTAACATGTTTTCAAGGTTCATGTATGTTGCAGCATGTATCAATACTTCATTCATTTATACTGCTGAACACTATTCCTTTGTATATATTCCTTTGTATTTTATTTTCCCAGTCATCAGTTGAGGATATATGGGCTGTTTATACTTTTTAGCTACTACAAATAATGCTGTTGTGAACATTCATGTATAAATTTTTTTGTGGATATATGTTTTCACTTCTCCTGAGTATCTATCCACCCAGGTATGGAAACTCTTCTTTTATATCATTTTCCTTTGGATCTTTTAAAGGTAAGAACAATTTATGACCTACCCTAACAGAACCACTTTTTTCTCCTGTCATGTAAAATTTTTTCTTTGTTCTTCTTAGTTATACATGACAGTAGAATCATTCTGATAACATTCAAGCATGGAATGTATCTTTTTTTTTTTAACACTTATTTTTTAGTTGTAGGTGGACAGAATATCTTTATTTTATTCTTATGTGGTGCTGAGGATCGAACCCAGTGCCTCATGCGTGCTAGGCGAGCACGCTACCACTGCACCATAACCCCAGCCCCCATGGAACGTATCTTATTCTAAGTAAGACCTTATTTTTGTGGGTTGGCCCGATGGTAGGATTCACTTAGTTTCATATGTGTGCAAAGGAAAATTATGTTAGATTTATTCTACTGTCTTTCCTATTCCTATCTCTCTTACTTTCATTCCCCTTGGTCTAATCTACTAAACTTCTCTTTTTCCCCTTCCCCCTTTATTACACAAAAATCAACTCTTGGTGGACCAAAGACCTAGAAATTAGGTCAGAAATGCTGCACATAGTAGAAGAAAATGTACCAACACTTCAACATATTGGCTCAGGAACTGCCTTCCTTAATAAGACTCCTAAAGCACAAGAAGTAAATTCAAAAATCAATAAATGGGATAGCATCAAACTGAAAAGATTTTTCTATTTGGTTCTAAATAAACAGCATGAAGAATAAAGAGAACTAATAAAAGACTGAAGTTAATATATTATGATTATATAAATGCAAAGTTCTATTTGCTTGTGTCCTTTTTTATGATACATATTGTGCTCCAGGGCAATTATAGTAACATTGAAGAGATCTCTCTGGTCAGTAAAATATTTCAATGATTAAATATGTTTTCACATTATTCCTTGTTACCAAAGATGTCCATTTTTTCAAAACAAAGAAACAAAATAAAACATAAGATTAAAAAATAAATAAATAAAGCCTGTGGCTCCTCCTCCAAGACACCCCCCCCCCCAAGAGTGATGAATAGGAGGGACTGTATTCCTCCCCCTTGGAGACTATCCTTGCAGATAGTCTGTTTTGAAATTCTTTTCTTTAGAGGACATTTTCTCTCTCTCTAAAAATATCAAAGCTGCTGCTTGCTATTCCTGTGGCTGGCGCACAACCTGGGGCTGAGGACATGGGCGGCATCGTCTGGCTGGGGAAAATGCAGATTGATGATGGAGCTTCTAGGGATGGGCTTTTTCTTTTCTGCGAACTGCACACTCCTTGAATGACAGCAAATTCTCTACAGGTTTTCTCTGCGGGAACGTGCCCCTCGCGGTAATTCGGTTTTCTCTAGAAAACCCGCCACAAGGGAGGAGCGGGGCGCGGCGTTACTGGAGCGTTTCCAGACCCGCGGGTTCCAGCCCAGCCTGCGCGTACTCGCGGACGGACTTTGCGGGCTACGGTCCCGGTCCCCACAGGTCAGGGCCGGCGGGGTAGGGGGCGGGTGCGGATGGCGTGAGCGGACTCCGAGCCCCCTGGGCAGGTCCGGCTGAGCCCACTTTTCCCGCCGCAGCAAAAGGCGCCGCGCCGGGAGGAGGCACCACGTGCAGCTCACCCGCTGCATCCAGATGTGCAGGCAACCCGCGGCGAGGCAGGCTACCAGGCGAGCCTCTAGCGGGTTCCAAGACTCCGCTCGTTCCGCCAGCTCGCAGCTTCACTCTTTCTAAAGGAAGCCTTTGGCCCCGGCTGCGCGATCTTCGGTAGGTGGCTGGCGCGCGAGATAGCGCGGCTCCAGCTGGAACGCCTCGGCAGGAGGTTTGTCCCCGCCCGCGCGCCGTGCCGCGCGGCACCTGGGGTAGGGAGAGGGCGCGCGGTGGAGATGGGCGAGACCATGTCAAAAAGGCTGAAGTTGCATCTGGGAGGGGAGGCGGAGATGGAGGAGCGAGCGTTCACCAATCCGTTCCCGGATTACGAGGCCGCCGCCGCGGGGCTCACTGCCGCAGAGGAGACGGGCTGTGCTCGCACCCCACCCACCACAGATGAGTTCGGCCTTCCTTTCCACCACGACGGCAAGGTGAGTTGGCGGCCCGGCCTCGGGAAAGGCCGGGTGTGGGGGGGACGCCAGCGGTGGTACAGTCCACCCGTCCCGGCCGGGCGGCGCGTTGACGTCACCCGCGCGCGTCTCTGCGGGCCTTTCCGGGCTAGGGAGATCGGGATGTGGGTATATCGCCCGCCGGCGCCAGCCTGCGGAGTGAGAACGGCCTTGAGAGTTATGAGCATTTGTTGAGGGAGCCACTTTAACGCAGATATACGCCTCCTGGGCCCTCAGGTCTTTAAAATTCTGGAACGCTTTGTTTCTTGGTTCCTAAAAGTGATATTAGGGCACGAATGGCCGTTGGACATTGCAGATTTGTATACCAAAGAAGGCCTGCCTGCTGGCTTTCTTCTTTAAAACTGCATAATTTAACCTTAACTACCTTTTTTGCATTTTCCTGAGTCTGATTGTATGTGTGGATGTCCTGACTGGTTGGTTCCCCGCCCTTGGGTCTCACCTCCTAGGAGTAGTAGCAAAAAACATCGTTCATGAAGTCTTGTCATTTTGATTTTTTTTTTTTTTTTTTCTTGTGTGCCCAGGAATTGAAAACGAGAGTAAGAAGGGAAACTTTATACTGTTAGGGTCCTCAGCTGGGCTAGGGAATGAAATTAAAAAACAAGTTAACAGAAGAAAAGCACATAAACTTATATGTTTTATTGACATAGGAGCCCTCATACGGAAATGAAGACGAAAGTGGCAAAACCAAAATGCATTTATATTAGGCCGAACACAAAGAGACAATTAGGAAAAGGAACTGAAATACATCTTATACGTAGGATAAAAGAAGGTGATTGTTTTAACAAAGTCTGTATGAAAATCTTTTGGAGCCTCAGCAACGTGAGACGCTGTCTCTAAATAAAATACAAAATAGGGCTGGAGATGTGGCCCAGTGATCGAGTGGCCCTGAGTTCAATCCCTGGTGCCAAAAAAAAAAAAAACATTGGCTTCCACTCCATGTCCCTGGTGATAAGAATGTTTCTCCTGGTATGGGGGTGGAGGGAGGCGCATCTTTTCAACGGAAGTTTTATCTCCTACTTTCAAGAGGAAAAGGGGAGGTTTTGAACACCCTCATGCTGTTTCTTAGGTGCTTTTAGCTCAAAATAACCCTTTTGCTAAAATGACATGTTCTGCCACTTTTCTCTGCAATCTGAACACAATTGTGTTCATGTTGATAAAACCACGCATTTATCAGGTTGTTTTTTCCTCTATGTATTCCAAGGCTCCTTTCACTTCCCTGGCTCCCCATGCATTTTATATTTGAAAAGGGAAAAGGTAGTCAAAACTAGAAAGGTAATTTTGAAAGAGCCATTGATCTGAATATGAAATCTAACCTACATGACTTCTCTTTTGTCTTACATGTGATTCAAAGTCGGATAATAATTCCTAACTCAGGGATGTTAGTGACTGGATTAAAGAATATAAATTGCCCAGCAGACTGCCTAATCTGCTACCTCCTAAGCTCTGAATAAATGTTAATTTTTTCTTAGCAATTTAAGTCCTATGCTTTAAAATTCATATGCCAGTATTGATTTTTCTGTTTTTTCTCTTTCATATATTTCTGTTATATTTAGGACTTACTGTTCAATTTTTTAAAACAAAAATCTCTAGCAAACATTTTAAAATATCTATCATTTACACTTACTATGAGTTGCTCTTTCAATACTATCCATGGAGTAAGTTGCTTCAAGGTTTAGTGAAAGATGAGTGAAGTGAACTCTTGATAGCTGTTTGATGGAGTAAAAAGTATCTGTGAGAACAATAAAGAGATGTGAGGGGCTGGTGAGCTTCATTTTCAAACTCACAATAAACAAGATAAATACTGAAATTGCAAATTTTATTTTTACCCTTTACATGTCAATAAGTGGGATTTTGATCTCAGCTCTACACAAAATCAATTTATGTTTAAAAATCTGCAAATAATGAATGGGTCTTGTGATGTCTCTGTACAATTAAAATAATAATAAATTGTCTTGGGGACGTGTGCCAGTGGTTGTGATTATGTGCTTAAGAGGAAAAGGAAAATGTGTTCTTGAATGTGAAAATGAGAGAACATTGAAGGGAGACAGAGTGGTTTTAAAAGGTAGAAAGATTGATTTTGGGTTATGGGAAAGTCATAAGATAAAATGAATAGGAACTAAGCTCCACAGTCTTCTGTATGGACACTTTTATTATGGATAAATTTATTATATTTTTATTCTTAAGATATGTTAAGGAACAATTAAGATAGAAGACATAAAACTATGCATTTTTTTTGATAGACATGAAATTTCCTGAAAACGAAGATGTTATGGGTTGAATTGTTTCTCTTTTACCCCCAAAGATTGTGACTGAAGTGCCAACCACTGAAATTGCAGAATGTGACCTTATGTGGTCATGACACATACAATTAGTTAAGATGAGGTCATATTAGAGTAGGATAGGTTCCTAGTCCAAAATGACTGGAGTTCTTTTAAGAAGAGAAGATAGAGATACACAAAGAGAGAAAGAAAATTACCATGTGACAGTGGAGGTGGAATGATGCATCTCCCACAACAAGGAGTACCAAGGATTGCCAGCCACACCAGAAGCTAGAAGAGGTGAGAAGGATGTAGTTTTCTCTTGACAATGTGTGCTATGAGTAAAGATTACATAAAATCTACCAACACAATTAGTTTATTACTAGTATTCTTTAAATCCTTTATACAGTCTCATTTAGATTAACTGTATGTGTATGTAATCAGTGTATAAAATTCACCTCCAATTCTTAAGCCACTTAAACCCACTTCTCTGAATCATTTCCATAAGTAGGCTTTTGTAGCATTTTTTACAATATTGGTCCAAATATGAAAACAGTGAATCAATATAATAGCGGCTTTTAAATAATGGGAGATATGTGTAGCAAGTACTCTCAATACTTAACAGTCATTTCCTCCCTTTCTTTTACTGGAATTTACTGTGGCCATGGACTTCAAGGGAATTGAATCCAGTTCCTAGAGCTGAATCCTGATCTAAGCTAGTAGATCTTTGACCAGCAGCATTAGCTTTATCTGGCATATTGTCAGGTTTCAATCAGGATAGAAACTACACAGAGTTTGATAGGAAAAGTTTAGAAGAATTAACCATAGTGAGATTGGAGTAATGAGAGATTATAGAGTTCTAGAGAATAAAGGAATAGTGGAAATAAGGAGCAGTATCATCCATAGGACTGAGAGGGTGTGCAAAGAAAAGGTGCCTATGCTAATAACACAGGGGGTGCTACACTGTGTATTAAATTACTCCCAAATTTAGCCACTTTGTAAACACTTAAATATCTGAGAGTCAGGAATCCAGTTGCAGCTTAACTAAGTGGTTGTAACTCCCAATCTGTCAGGAAGCTGCAGTCATTTTAAAGCTCAAGTGGTGTTAAGAGAATCTGCTTCCAGGTTCGTTTACATAATAGTTGTTGGCAGGGCTCTTTAGTTATTGTCTGGAGGCTTCAGTTTCTCACCACACATAGGCCTCGCCATAGGGCTGTTTAATGTCATAGTGATTGGGTTCCCTGAAGGTGTACAAGAACAAGATGGAAGCTGCAATCTATTTTATAATCTCAAAAGTGATTAATCACACAAATAGAGGGACTACACAAGCACATAAATAGTAGGTGATTTACAGCCTTGCAGCCAATACTTGAACTTGTTGGGGAAGGTATGGTCATGGGCCATTGGCTGGCAGAGAAATGGGTGTGATAACTGTACCACCGGAACTTGCTGGAAGTGTACCCTCTGGAACCGTGCAATGAATGGTATAGTAAGTGAGAATATACAAAGAATATAATGAAGGCAAGAAAGAAAGAGATGAATTCTGCCTACTGGCATCAGGAAGGACTTTTCAGATTAAGATGATGTTTTTGAGGCCCTTGAAGATTAAATAGGACTTGCCATGCTAAGGTAGAGAACTACATGAGCAAGGACTTGGGAGATGCAGTACTAAAATAGTAGATTGTCAAGAAATAAAACATGGCTGGAGAAGAGGGAGCATGAATAACATGGGAGTTTGAGACAAAGGTAGAGAGGGGCTGATTTTGAATGACTTGATGCATCTGAAGGATTTTAAAACTTTTTCCACAGAAAAAAGAAATCAAGCTTTTACTTCACATCTATAATTTGGTATAATCTTGAGCTATTGGAATGCTTTATTTGAAATTTTTTATTCAATTTTTCATATTTTTGTTTAAAAGTGGATGCTCTTTCTCATCAAAATTTGTTTAACTTCATATTTTATAAACATAAGGAAAATAGTACTTCTCAATTGCCCAGAGAAATGTAATTCCTTTTTCTACATTCAAAATGAATTAGCTAGAGGGCATGGAGGTGTATTCCTATAGTCCCAGCTACTTGGGAAGCTGAGGCAGGAGGATCATCTTGAGCCCAGGAGTTGGGTGGCTGCCTGAACAACATAGTCCATCTCTTATACATACATGTATATATGCTTTCATACATACATGTTAACAAAATGAACTATAGTGGTGTGTGGGCGCAGAATAGAGGGATAGCCTTTCTCCTCAAAATGAGGTTTGTGGACCAAGAGCACAAACATTTCCAGAAAACCTATTAGGAATGCAAATCCCACCTTAGACCTAGTGAGCCACAATTTAACAAGATCACTAGGTCCAGGGGATTCCTAAATGTCAGAAGTAATGTTCTTGCTAGCTCTATGATGATGTTGAATTTTCTTTTAATATGAACCTAACCACCAACCAGTTTTTAATTCCTAATATGGAAAGGTATAGACAGAGGGTGATGGGAAAATTACGACGAGGAGGCTAATGAAATAGTAAATTAACATTTCCCGTTAATGCAAATAAACTGAAGTATTGAGCAGTTAATTACTTGGATAGACCTATTTGCTACTTTTCTGTCATTTATTTGCTTTCAAATTGGGGCAAGTTTCTTAACTACATTGAAACTTGGCTTTCTTACCTCATTAACTTGTTAAAAGTTAAACTGAAAGTCTAATTGAAGTTCTTAATATAGTTGTAATATGTTTGTTAAAAGCTTGTAGTAATAATAGTTGTAATGTAACTACCCCGTTTTTATATATTTTTATAATGGTTAAGTAATACATTTAAAACAGAACAGTGCCTGATATAAGTAGTAATTAGCTGTACATAGTTACTGATGCATAGGTAAGTAGAGGTTAGTTAATGGTAGCTATTAATATCATGCATTCTATTTTATAAAACGTGATAATGACAATTTACTTTAAAATTTATATTTTCAGGAGAATACACAAAATATTGCATACACTTTGCTTTTATAAACTTCTTGCAATTATTAACTTTCTTGTGATTATTACATATTTGCCTTAGAGATTATACACAGGAGATCATAAATAATTTTTTATTTCATACATCAAACTGGATTGAGATGTGTTTAGGATAGATAATCTACAATATTTTCTACTATTATGAGTTTGAAATAAGAAAAAGCAGAACCAGACCTGATTATGTAAACCAACCCTTATGTTTCTGGAGAATGAACTATTTTTAAACATCAAAGCAAATAGCATTTTATTGATACAGATTAAGTTTAGGTAAGGACCTGTTTATCATAAATATCACTAGTGAAGGTAGATGTTTCCATAACCATTTACTTCCTTACTGTGGAAATATACAGTTCCCTTGTCTACTTTCCCCTTTCATAATTAATTTTGAGGTAAGGATTATGGATTGTTTTATTCATTTTTGTTTAACAGAATGGAATGTTAGCAAACCGAACCCAAGGCCTTTGAAACCAAACCCACAGAGCATCTTACTTATAAGTAAGATCCTTGAAGATCTGAGATTATGAAATGTACTTTCTTCTAACAAAAAAGTTTAATAAAACCTTTCTTAAGAAAGATCAACTGGTGCATATACATTAGTAACTTTTTATATATCATCACATAGAAGATATGGGTCAAAAAGCTATTTTTATTGTCTTCAAAACTTATAGGAAAGTCTCTTTTAACTTCACTTTTTTCATCTATTCCATGGTGATGATAATATCATTTTTAGTATTATCCAGAGGATTAAATTAGATGAAGGGTCTTAATTGCCTACCATATATCAGGAGTGTGTAAATTATATTATTAGTAAGCACTCCTAGTACATTTAAACTGTTATTCATACAGCAAGTTTCATTCATGCATAACTATTCAGAAATTATTGTTGTGTTTTTAGGATAGCAAACATTTATTTTGGAACTTTTTACTCTCCTCTAGTTGAAATTAAGGTCTTGATTTTTTAAAAAATTTATCATCAATCTTTTAAACACTTTTTATATTTTTATGTATAGCAGTTGTATTTCCTCAAACCACTAAATTTTCATTAAGAAAATACAGGAGAACATTATTATTTTAGAAAAAGAATGATTGCATGTACCTTACTTTTCAGATAGAACTATTTATTTTTTAACAAAATACCGTATCTTTCACTAAATACCTTTTTTTGGCAGGGGGGCTACCAGGGATTGAACCCAAGGGCGCTTAACCACTGAACTACATCCTCAGCTCGCTCTTTTGTATTTTATTTAGAGACAGTCTCGATGAGTTGCTTACAGCCTTGTCAGGTTGCTGAGGCTGGCTTTGAACTCACACTCCTTCGGTCTCAGCCTCCTGTGCCACTGGGATTACAGGTGTACATCACCACACCTGGATAAATACCTTTTTTTTTTTTTTAAGTTGTAGGTGGACACAATATCTTTATTTTTTTATCTTTATGTGGTTCTGAGGATTGAAACCAGTGCCTTGCATATGCTAGGCAAGCGCTCTACCACTGAGCCACAATCCTAGACCCTAAATGCCTTTTTTATGTTATCTTTGTACTTCATGTTAGAACATCACCCCTGCTACTTTCCATATGGCAAACTTCATAAGATTCATGCTAGATGCTTCTTTCTCCATAAAAGTTCCTCAGAATTGTTAACCATGCCAAAGTCATTTGAAGGGTTAAATAAGAAAGTTGTTCTAGTTTTCTGTTGATAACATTACAAAAAAATTCCACAAATTTAGCCTCTTAAAATAGAACTTATTTATTTTCTCTGGGTTCTGTAGGTCAGAAATCATGGTGTAGCTCAGCTGGTTCCTCTGCTCAGAATTTTTCAAGTTGTTAGTAGACCTGTGTTCTTTCCTGGAGGCTCTGGGGGATAAACTGCTTTCAATGTCAGTTCCTTGTGGTTGTAGGACTGTGGTACACATTTCCTTGCTGGCTGTTGGCCATGCTGGTCTCTATCCAGCCCTATGCTACCCAAGTCCTCATGATTTTCATGTGGCCTCTCCAGCAACAGTCATTGAGTCTTTTTCATATTTCACATGTCTTTCTCATCACCTTATTAACTCTCAGTCAGAGTTCTCTGCTTTTAATGGCTCATGGGATTGAATTGGTCCCACCTGAATGACTCAGTATACTATGTGTTGTAAAGTTTGTAATCTGTTTCAGGTTTTAGGGACTTAGGGATATTTTGGGGTGGCTATATTGTAAAAAGTCCTTAGCTTATCAATCTGGAGCTGGGTACCTGGGTTCAAACTCTTGAATCTGCCACTTCCTGTCAGCATCACTTTTGGTAAGTGACTTTTCCTCTCTCCCTGTGATGCATACTCTCATTTTCAAAATGGGGTAATGATTGCCCCTTTTCCATTAGGTTTGTTATGATGACAGTGAAGGGCAACAACAGACTCAGACAGAGGGCATATAGTTCTTTAATGGAGTGTAGGATAAAATTGAAGGCACACAGCTCTGCAAGGGCAAGCTCAGCATTTTCCATTTGAGGAACAAGCTTTAGTGGCCTTCTAGTCCATAAAGTGCCCCACAGATGATAACTTCCTTATCAAAGTAAGGGTCTCTTAGGTCTATAAAAAGCCCCTTCCCAGTCTTATAGAGGTTTTTTCCATCTTTTCTTCACCCTTCTAAATAATTCTGGCTACTCATTTTCACTTGCCTACCTCCAGGGGCAATAATAACCCCAGTTAGTTCCTGAATACCTTCTACAAGGGTGAATTGAAGATTGTTTTTTCAAGATATATCATTTTGCTAGCTTCTCCAGGTTGTAGACATGTTTGAAGTTTTAGTATCATTCTACATACCTTTCAGAATATTCCATGTTGTATATTGCTAAGTCAGGCATTTATTATGTATACTCATAATTATTCTTATGATTGTCTTATTAGACCAGGAACTTGGGAGGGGAGATTCAATCTTATTCAACTTTTTGTTCTAGTATAAGTGCCTGGCACATGGAAAGTCAGGCACTTTATTGGTTTTTATTTTTTTTAAATAACTGAATAAGATTATTTTAGATTTACACTTTGCTAATGAACCACATTTTTTATTTTTTTCCCCTCAGATATTTACTAGGTATCTGAAGATTACAGAAATATATATAATACTGAGTATTTTATTATATATTAAGTTAATATACTATTTTGGGGGGAGGGTACCAGGGATTGAACTCAGTGGTACTCGACCATTGAGCCACCTCCCTAGCCCTATTTTGTGTTTTATGTAGAGACAGGATCTCACTGAGTTGCTTAGCACCTCTTTATTGCTGAGGCTGGCTTTGAACTCGTGATCCTCCTATCTCAGCTTCCCAAAGTGCTGGGATTATAGGCCTGTGCCACTGCGCCCGGCTTAAGTTAATATACTATATATTATACTTGCTAAGCCTTACACCAAGATAAAGAAATTTGGAGCCTAAGTTCAGTAAAAAAATGAATAATTTCAGTAACAGCTTTTTAGCATCTTGACTCATTTGTATCAGCTATAATTTTTATAAAATTGTAAAAATTTGTGAAATTAACTTTTTTTTCCATATTCAATATAAAACATAGCTTATGAACATGCTGATTTTCCACACCCTTTTTAAAAACTTATAGATGGGGCAGAGAGATACAGAATATGTGCATATGTTCTAGGAAATGACAAACTTGGAAATAAATTATTTCCCTTAATTATTCTTAAGAAATACATGGCAAAAAGAGCATGACTAAAGAGAAATTTAATTTCCCAAACATTTTTGTCAAGAATACGACTGGATTAAATGTCACCCAGTATTTGTTTGTCTGTCTCTTTCACCCACTTCCATCTCTGTCTCAGTTTTTTCTCCATCTGTCTTCTTTATCTCCCTGTCCCTCCTTTCTCCTTCTCCTCTTTCTCCAGGAAAAAAAGCTCTCCCATCTGAATTCTAAGATTTATTATCATGAAAACATTGTGAGGAAGGAAATAAATCTTTCCATAAACATGCATTCTGCATTCTTTGGAATAACAGGTGTAGTGATGCCTTACAAGGAGTTTTACAACCAGTGATTAATAGTTACTCCATTATATTTTTGCTTTATAACACATCTGGGCATTTTTGTTTGGGAAAACTGCCTACCATGTCAGAAAAGAACATTTTCTTTTTGATTGCAGTGTCTTTGCAAAAGATTGATTTCAGATAAAACCTCAGCAATAAAATCTCAGTGATAAGACCTCCAAAGTTCTTTACTCCTACATGTTACAGATGTATTTGTATAATGTGAGTGAGTGAGTGAAAGTTGTAAGTCTTGAACATCTTTAAAGTGAATTGTAAATCCAGAGTCCTGCACAAGACTTGTACAATAAGTAGAGAGCATGGGGAGCCCAGGAACTCTGGAATGAATAGTCTACTCTCCTTTTGCCTTGTGACCTCAAGTGAGCCTTGCTTTTCTCATCTAAAAGTTGACAATTAATGGGTGATGGAAAGAGTGATTGAAATATGATGTAAGGCCCATGGTGCCAGGCACATAATAAGTATTCAATAATTGTTATAATAATACCATTATTAAATGAGATGAATCAGTTAAATTTCTCCTGGTACAGTAATCTTCATCAAATGCAAATAGAATGTGTAGAATAAATTAGCATTATCCATTTTCTTTGTTCCGGAGATGTTGGATCCAGTATAAACAGATCAGAAGTCCCTTTTATATGAGACAGTTAGAAAAGGAGGAACTAAAAAATGTACCTTAAAGTAAAGTGCACCTCTGGGCATGTTGGCACACACCTGTATACCCAGCTACTCAAGAGGCTGAGGATAGAAGATCATTAGGTTTGAGGCTATCCTATGCAACTTAGCAAAGCTGTCTCAAAATAAAAAGGGCTGGGGATGTAGCTCTGTGGTAAAGTCCTTGCTTATATATAAACAATCCCTAGTACTGGGGTGTGGGGGGGTGGCAAAGGGTAGAAGAATGATTTTTGCAGTGAAATTTTGGAAGATATTAAACAGAATTCACATTAAAAGTATATATCATAAATATGAGAAATGAAGATTTAATAGCATATGCTTTGGAATACAGCGTATGACCGAGCTGCATTTGAATGTACATTATGCTTACATTTGCAACAATAAATAGAAAACTCTTATTTAGAAATATCTTGATTGTATTTTATTTACCTTATAACAAGAAATCTAGAGTTCGGCAATTATTGGTCTTGATAAGCTTGAATAAGATTAGGGATAGGATTTCTGCTATTTATGTTGGTCTTTCTCTCATATTTGTTCTGTTGTAGTACAAGATGGTTTGTTGTAGTTCCAGATATCATATTCAGGTTTTCAGTAGGGAGAGAAAGGAAGAAGCACCTATTCTTTTTCTCTCTTTTTCTCATTTATCAATAAAAATGACTTTCAAGATCTGGCAGATTTGCATTTAGGTCTTATTGGTCAGAACTATGTCACATGGCTTCTCTTTTTTTAATAGAAAATCTGGGTGAACAGTAGATGTTCTAGGGATGGGTGTATTGCTGTTATGAATATAACCATAATTCTTATAATAAGGAGGAAGGGTGTGGGGAATAGATGAACCTACGTTATAGGTTCTGCCACACCAGGTGTTATAAAGAAGTATTACATTTTTTCTTCTTATGCCAATTATTCTGCATCTCTTTGATTATAGCAGAAAACAAAGATCAGGACTCAGGAGGCTTAAGTTACTAATTTGAAGTCAAAGGTAATAGTTAGTTGTATGGTGAATCAGACAATTATTCTTTTTGGTACATTTACAACAGCTTGCTAGTTTGGCTCTGGAGTATCCTCTAAAAGACCATTAGGAAATGGTGATACCTTTGAGAGGTGGAGCCTTTTTGAAGGAAGTTAGGTCACTGGGGGGCATGCCTTTGGGGGGGGGGAGGATATTGGGAACCCTGCCACATCTCTCTCTCTGCTTCTTTGGGACCATAAGGTAAGCAGTTTTGCTCTATCATAGACTCCTACCATGCTACTGTAATGTCAGATGCTCATAATAACAGGGCCAAGTGACCAAATACTGAAATCTTTGAAACCATAAACCAAAATAATTTTTTTTTCCTTATAAGTTGGTTATCTTGGCATTTCATTACAGTGATGCAAAGTTGACTAACATAGCAACAAAGTAAAATACATTTACAAGTTTATCATCAAAACAATAGGAAATGTCAAATCTTGAAAAATTTTTAGTAAGCAAGGATTGGTAAAATGGAGTCTATATTGCATCACCTATGAAATATCATTGATATTCATTGGTGTGCTATCTTTATCATTTTATGTAAGCAAGCATATTTGTAAAAAAGTTCATAAAATTTGCTGTTTGTCTTAGATTTCTAGCTTACCTTTTTGATTGAGTAGGAATTATTGTAGTTTATTACTCTAACATTTAATGAAGAGATATAATTTTGAAAGCTAATAGTCATGTTTTAGATACTGAGAATTCTTACTCTACCTGTGCATTATAATCTTGCTCAAATAATAAATACGATAAGGAGGAAAAAAGCATACTCAATACCTATATGATAGTTGAAATGTATACCTGTAAATTTAAATCCTCTTTGACAACATTAGTTGGACATAACTATCTCAGCTAATACTGTGGCTTAAAAATATGGGCAGGGATGGGGATTTTAAAGGTATTGCAGGCATATACCTCATTTTATCATAGTTCACTTTATTGATTGCACTTCATAGATAATGGTGTTTTTAGCACATTGAAGGTTTGTGGGAATCCTGCATTGAGTAAGTCTACTTGTACCGTTTTCCAACAGCACATGTTCACTTCATATTTCTGTGTCACAGTTTAGTTATTCTCACAGTATTTCAAACTTTTTCATCATTATTATATCTTTTATGATGATCTCTGATCAGTGACCTTTGATATTACTATTGTAATTGTTTTGGGGCACCATAGGATGTGCCAGTATAAGATGACAAACTTAAGTGTATGTTCTGACTGCTCTACTGGCCATTCCCCTGTTTCTTTTGTTTTACTTAGGTATTTGTATTGCTTGAGACACAACAATATTGAAATTAGGCCAATTAGTAATCCTTCAGTGGCCTCTAAGTACAGTAAATGAAAAGTCACACATCTTTCAGTTTAAATCAGAAGCTAAATATTAGATTTAGTTATAAAGGTGTTTCAAAAGCCAAGGTAGACTCAAAGCTAGGTCTCTTCTGCTTAACAGTAGCCAAATTATGAAAGCAAAGGAAAAGTTCTTGAAGAAAATTAAAAGTGCTACTCTGTTGAGCACAGGAATAAGAAAGTGGATATAGAGAAAGTTTTAGTGAACAGGACTGCCACAACAGTGCCTAAAGCTAAAACCTAATTCAGAGCAAGGCCCTATGTCCTTTCAGTTCTGTGAAGACAGAGAGAGGGAAGGAAACTATGGAAGAAATCTTTGAAACTAGCGTGGGTTGATTCATCAGGTTTAACAGACCATCTCCATAAAATAAAAGTAGCAAGTGCTAATGTAGATGCTGTGGAAAGTCATCCAGAATATTTAGCTCAGATAGTTGATGAAGGTAAAGGTTACATTCAACAACATATTTTCTAGGCAAACAAAATAACCTTCTCTCGGAAGAAGTTGCCATCTATGATTTTCAGAGCTAGAGAGCAGAAGTCAATGCCTCACTTAAAGCTTCAAAGGACAGGCTGAAACTCTTAGTAGGGGCTCATGCAGCTGGTGGTTTTATGTTAAAGCTTATGCTCATTTACCATTCTGAAAATCCCAGAGCCCTTGAGAGTTATGCCAGATGTACTCTGTCAGTGTTCTGTAAATGGAACAACAGAGCCTGGACAATAGCACATCTGTTTCTAATATGGTTTACTGAGTCTTTTAAACCCACTTTTGAGAACTGCTGCTCAGAAGAGAAAATATTGTTTCAAAATACTAATACTCATGAACAACACACTTGGTTACTCTAGAGCTGTTATGGAGATGTACATGAGACTAATGTTGTTTTCATGCCTGCTAATACAACAATCATTCCCAGCCCATAGAACAAAGTAATTTCAACTTTCAAGTCCTATTATTTAAGAAATATATTTTGTAAGGCTATAGATAGCATAAATAGTGATTCCTCTAATGGATGTAGGCAAAGTAAATTGAAAACTTTCTGGAAAGGATAGTTCATTTTCAATACCATTGAGAGCATTCATGTGATGAGGTCAAACTATGAACATTTTTTGGGAGGGTGGTTACTGGGGATTGAACTCAGAGGCACTTGGCCACTGAGCCACATCCTTAGCACTATTTTGTATTTTATTTAGAGACAGGATCTCACTGAGTTGCTTAGCCCCTCACTGTTGCTGAGGTTGGCTTTGAACTCATGATCTCCCTGCCTTAGCCTCTTGAACTGCTGGGATTGCAAGTGTGCGCCACCACACCCAGCCAAACTATGAATATTAACAGGAGTTTGGAAGAAGCTATTTTCACCCTTATGGGTGACTGTGAGAGATTTCAGAAGAGGAAGTAACTGCAAATGTAGTGAAATAGAAAGAGAATTAGAACCAGAGCCCGAAGACAATGACTAAGTTGCTGCAACATCATTATATTACTTAGAATTGTTTTGTATAGATGAACAAAGACTGGTTTCTTGAGATGGAATCTACGCCTGGTGAAGGTGCTCTGAGCATTGCTGAAGGGAGAACAAAAGATTTAGAATATATAAACTTAGGTTAAAGCAGTGGCAGGATCTCTGAGGATTGACTACAGTTTTGGAGAAAGTTCTACTGTAGGTAAAATACTGTCAAATAGTGTCACTTGTTACATGAAAATCTTTCATGAAAGAATTGGTGGCTATTAAAGACAATGGGGAGCCAGGCGTGGTGGCGCACATCTGTAATCCCTGCACTTTGGGAGGCTGAGACAGGAGAATCGTGAGTTCAAAGCCAGCCTCAGCAATGGCGAGGCACTAAGCAACTCAGTGAGACCCTGTCTCTACATAAAACACAAAATAGGGCTGAGGATGTGGCTCAGTGGTCCAGTGCCCCTGAGTTCAATCCCTGGTACCAAAAAAAAAAAAAAAAAAAGAATGGGGAAGTGGGATGAGTCAGAGAAGGGATCCCCAAATTTTGTCTAAATGTACCTTTAACCAAATTTTAGCTACAGACTTAAAGATACTTAGCTAGAGACAAAAGGTCTGAACTGAGACACAGCTACTGAACAGAATTTGCAATTCTGTACAAGTAGGATAACAGACTACAAATTTGCATTCTAGTTGCCATACAAAATTACCTGATATATAAAGAACCATGAAAACAGGGGAAAAAATAATTTTTCTCTCTATCCTTTGGGAGTGCTTAGTTGGAACAGACCCCTATAACAAAAGAGATTAACAAGAGAAAAATAGAGGATTTTTAATTTGTACAGTATATTTTCCATATGAATGGGAGGTGCCCAGGGAATGAGCAAATCTCAGAGATGGCTTAGAAATCTGTTTATACTGCGTCTTTAACAAAAACCAGTAAGTTTTTAGAGAATAGAAAAGATGAAGGAAAAGAACATTGAATTTTTATGTGTGCTAATTGTAGGAAGGCAAATAAATGAGAATTTATTATATAGATTTTTCTGGTAACTTCTCTAGGTTGATTGGTTTCTAAAGTTGTCTTTACTTGTTGAGAGGCAAAGACAAACATTTTTGCAAATGTATGTCCCGCTTTCAGGGCAGTGGGAGGAAGGCAGAAGCTGTTCTTGCTTCTTCTGATTTGCCTTCAACTCAGAATAAATAATCCTTATGTCAGAAAGGCATGTTTTGGGGTGGCATATTCTCCTCTTCTACAATAGAAACACATTTTTAGGAGAAAAGAAAATTAGCTTCACCCAACCCTGAAATTAACCAGATAGTGAAATTAGCAGGCAGAATTTTAAAGTGGAGTACTCTGCCTTCCACAAAGCAAAGAAAAATATGCTTTCAGTGAATAAAAAGATAGGAAATGTTGGCAGGGAAATGAAAGGCAAAAACAATGTTATGGGTACTCTGGAATTAATAAAGACAACATCTGAAATTTAAAAAACTCCTGGATGGATTTAGAGGAAAAAAGGTGACTGAACTTGAAAATAGATCAATAGACATTTATCTACTGTGAAAAATTCAGAAAATATTGAAGAGTGAAAAAAAAACAGGGCTTCAAGGACTTATTAGATTGTACGAAGCAGTCAAACATAATTGGAATCATAGAAGAAAAGCAAAGGAAGAATGGGACAGAAAAATAATTTGAAGAAATAATTACAAAGAATTTACAAATTCAATGAAAAGATAGAAGTTTGAAGAGAAAATCTTGAATAAAGCAGGGAGAAAACACATTATGTATAGGTAACATGATTAATGGCTGATTTCTAGTTAGAAAATCATGGAGAACAGAGGAGAGTGAAAAAAACATGAAAGTACTAAAAGAAGCTATCATTCTTCTTTTAGTACTAGAATTCTTTATTCGCTGAAAACATCCTCCAAGAATGAAGGTAAAATACGTTTTCAGATTAAAGAAAAAAAATCTAAGACACTTCAGAGAGCTTGCAATTGCAGATCTGTGCATTGAAATGGTGACATTTAAGGGAGTATAGGCAAAATTTTTTCTACTCTTTTACCTCTGAATTTGTTTACAAAACAGGTTGTAAGTGAAGACTGCATTATTATCTTACAGGATTCATTGCTTATGTATTGGTAATATGGATATCAGCTGTAACAGAAAGGACTTGGGGTCAGACCTGAACCTGTAAGGTTCAGAGTTTCTGCATTTTACATGAAGTGGCACATTACTAACTGTATTATAGGATGGGATGAAGAAAAAATAAATTTTCTGTGCTTTTTATAAACGGGAAAGAGGCAGTGTCTACCCTTCCCCTTCTAGGAGAATCTTATTATAAATGTCTAATCTAACCCTTTGGAATGTGTTAGCGCAAAAAGACCTGGACGAAAACAAACTTCAGAAATCATTTCAGGCTTTATTCAGGAACAGAACCACATCTACGGGGATGGACCCACTTTCCTGGTGGAAAATAAGCCACTGAACAAAGAAAAGGACTGGGTTTATATAGGTTATCCTGGGGGGTGGTCTGGTTAGCATATCAGTTTTCGTGGGCACTTAGGAATTTGGGGTTTGTTCCACCAATCAATGAGATAGTCAGTTTTAGTGCTCAGGAAGTTGAGCTCTTGGGTCAGGGGTCTTGTGTTTTTGCAGGTTAATGCCTGTCAAAGGTTATCACTTCAGTTTGGTGAGACACTCCTTCCTTCCTGCAATTAGCACCAGGAAGACATTTGTTGGGGGAGGTGAAAGCTATCAGTGCATGGCTATTTTTTCCTTTTTTTCAGGCTACATTATTTTCAGTTCCCACACCTATTAGAATGGACATTAATTTCTGTATGAAAAAGACCAGCCCATTGTCCAATTTTACCTTTCCTCATCCCTTTTTGAGATGTAAACATGTATTTCCAGGGGTTAACCACTTGGAATTTTCATTATATATGCAGTTGCAAATTAATTCTTAGTGTTTGATTCCAGAATTCCACATTTCAGTAAAATTTGCCCTGATGCCTCTAATTGTGCAATACAGGTATTTTTCTATAGTCTTACAACAGGGCATTTCATTATGAAAATGAGTCAACTTTTTAGGAAGATTTAATAGTCAAATTTGTGTGTGCCACATATCAATTTCAAAATACACAAAAGAAAAATAACCATAAAAAGGAGAGATGAAATTCCACAGTCATAATAAACTGGCTTTAAGACCCCTCAGCAATTGATATAGCAAGTAGACTTCTAAAAATCAACAGAAGTATAAGAGATTCTATTGTGTATTTAAGAATGTTGCATATTTCTCTTGGGAAAGACTGCCAGCAATGAAAAGAATACCTGTTTCCTTTATTCTTAGCAGCCTTAGAATTTAATATTTTTTTTAAAAAATATGTTCTCTATTAGTCTGACAGGGAAACTATGGTACTTGTAATTATTTGCAATTCATGAATCACCAAGGGATTGAAAATTTTGCATATGGTTTTCATTTGATTTTTCTTTTGTGCAAGATGCATTAATAATTTGAGTTGACTTCAGGATTATGTTCTTTTTGATTCATAATATCTGATATTGCAAGTATTTTCCATTTGTCATTAATTTTTAAATCATCTTATGTTCTTTACTAGAAACTAAAATATTTGTGTACTCAAATCTTTTTTTTCTGTTTATTTTTGATTTTATACAAGTTATTTTTTGTGATCCTACTTTTAAGTTGTAATCTACATAGGGCATTATCTCTGTAAGATACTAACCCTCTAAAAGTCAAGGTAGTGTCCAGGTAGTTAGACATTCAGATGGGCCAAGTAAAATAAGTTCTGTTATGTTCATGCAGCTTACACTGTCATTGTGATATTGTCCTATTCTTATGCAATTTAAATTTATCTTTTCTTCTGCTTCTCAGATCATTCATAATTTTGTGAGGCGGATCCAGACCAAAATCAAAGATCTTCTACAGCAGATGGAGGAAGGGCTGAAGACAGCTGATCCTCATGATTGCTCTGCTTATACTGGTTGGACAGGTGAGAATATAGAGTATAAACAATTAATATTTGTTCTTGGATTATGAGATGTAAGACTTGGCTTTGAAATTTTCTTTTAAAATGGTAAGCTTTTATACTCTTGAAGTGTTAAACTATGTCTTCATTGAGAGGTGCTTTGGAATTTTATTTCTAAAGAAATACTTTCTGCCTGAAGTATGACTTTTAATGTATATAGTATGTGATGCTTTTACATTTATAAAAGTAAACTTGCATAAGGGATCAGGTGTATTTTGTTTTGTTGTCATTGTTGCTTTAGTCTTTGTAACAGGTTGTGATTGAATGATTTCTCTGATCTGTTTCATAAACTGTTTACTGTGTGAACTCATTTTGACTCATTTGTACATGTAAAGATTTTTATTTAAATTTTAATAATAATAGTTAAACAAGCAAGCAGTAATGTGCTTCATTTTAAAAAATGTAATTTCAAAATTAACATGCCTTAACTAATCTTTATATTTTTATTGTTTTACCAGGTAGCCAGAACATTGTAATAGCTATTTGTGGTATATAAAGGAAATAAGACAGACCTTGTTCTTAGCAATTAGACTAAACTGTGATTAAATTGCTAATGACAATTTTTATAACCTTCTTGTTAAATTGTTGCAGTTGAATTTACAAATAGCATAGATACTGTTATACATGTCAGAGCTACCATGAACCAAAACCTGTTTTTGCAATTTATAGCCAAACATGACAGCCCTGATAATTACGTACTTATATTTCAGTGATGTTTTATTTATTATTTGACTTTTATGAATACAGCATTTATATAGTGACATTAGGATTATATATTTCAGACTTATAAACCCAGATAGACATGAACCAAGTTCAATTACAGGGCCCAAAAAAATTATCCTAAATGTAAAATGAGATATTTGTGGTTAACCAGAAGGAAAACACAAAGAATATTTTGAGAAGAAAACTGTATTCGGGAAAGAAAAATAACATAGTTATTAGTAGCACGGATTTCCCTTAAAAAGTCTTTTACTTACAGAATATCCCCTTTCTGTTGACACAGTATTTTTTTTTTCCTTTTGGTACTGGGGATTGAACTCAGAGGCACTCGACTACTGAGCCATATCCCCAGCCCTATTTTGTGTTTTATGTAGAGACAGAGTCTCACTGAGTTGCTTAGCACCTCGCCATTGCTGAGGCTGGCTTTGAACTCGCGATTCTACTGTCTCGGCCTCCCAAAGTGCAGGGATTACAGGCGTGCGCGACCACACCTGGCTAAGTATTTTTGACTCTTATAGTTAGGTTCTAAACTGACAATGCATAGACTCATTCAGAAAGCTTTATAATAAACTAAGAGGACGACTACAGTAGGTACTCTGGGAATCTGTATTTCTTAAGAATCCTCATCTTTTGCCATCTTGTAGAATCACTGGTAGAACCACTGTGGAGGTATTTGGTTTTAATGATATAAAATAGTACTTAGGGCTTTGGGGGTTGGGAAAAAGTATGCAATCTGCTTAGATCCGTACCTTTCCTTCTCTTCTCTTAAAACCATACAGAGTAAGAAGAATGAATGAAATATCCATAACTTAATCCTTTTGCAAAACTTTGAGGCAGACAAAAAAAAGAATACTCAAATAATTTTGGATAAAACAAACAACATCCAAAATGAATGTGGAAAGCCACATGACATAGCAGGGAAGGAAAGCCATAGAGTCCAGGTGTAGCAATTCATTGCTCTTTTCACTCCCCATATTCAACAATGAGTAATTCCCAGGAGTGGGTCATACCCTCAGCAGGAACTTCTGTGGGCACATCCAAGTGCAAAGTGAGCAGGCAATGCTGGGCAAGGCAGACAAGAAAAGGCATGGAAAGTGTACAAGGAAAGAGTACAGACATTCAAAAAGAAGGGGTAGTAGCATCCTTGGTGGCACCGGCTTAAGGCAGGAAGGAATCAGCAATGACCTACACCCTCCTGAAACATGAAAAGATATGGGAATCAAAGGAAATCTGGGCACCAGAAGGCACCTCCTATTAAAGAAACTGTTGTTTATTACTTAGCAAGAGGATGCCCTTGAGAAAAAGCAAAAACAACTAGCCATTTTCCTTTGCTATGAAATTTTTCTGTCAATAATTGGTCTAGAAATATTTAATATGTAAGGAGTTGCTGCTCTATCCTAACAAGTGAAAAGCTGAACAAACTGAAACATCAACTCTTCTTAGATCTATCAGAGAAGTTAGGTCACAAGGCAAATTGGTTTACCAAAAGTTGGAAGAGAGGTGGATGCAGAGAATTAGAACTAACAGGAGCTATTGCCAGTTACTGCCAACAAACAAGATTAAAACAAATTTAATTACGATTGTGTTAGTCAGCTTTTCATCCCTGATAAAATACATGAGAAAATCAACTTAAAGAAGGAAAGATTTATTTTGGCTCATGGTTTCAGATGTTTCAGTTCATAGACACTAGTCTGTTATTTCTGGGCCTGTGGTGAAGCAGAACATCATTGGGGTAGGGAAGAGTCTGTGGCAGAGGAAAGCTACTCACCTCATGGCATCCTGGAAGCAGAAAAAGTGGGGAAGAGGCCAGGGACAAAATAGACCCTTCTAGAACCTTCCCCAAATGACCTTCTTCCTCCAACTTGGCCTCACCTCCTAAAAATGCCATCATTCATGAAATCATTAATGGATTTATCCATTGATGAAATCAGAGCCCTCATGGTCCAATTACTTTCCAAAAATCTCACTTCTGAATATTGCTGCATTGGGAACCAAGCCTTCCACACATGAGCCAAACCAAAAGATAGATTTAATTGGCTTTTATTTATAATTCATGAATTGAGGCAGCCTGCATTCTACAAAATAGATGGAGAACTCCACTTAGCAGTGGCGGAAGAGTGGGTTTTATAAGATAGGAACAAGAAAACAAGAATAGAACAAAGCTGATTGGTTAACATCAAGTTACTTCAGCTTATTAGTATTTTGTAAGGGTTAAAGCAGAAGATATTTCCTTATTATACTGACACAAGTAGACTGAAATCTGTTTTGGGATCTATCTGCTTCCTTGAAGTTTCAGTTTATGTAATATTTAGCACGAGTGACTCCATTTTGGTTAATACTGTTCTGCTGGGGCCTTGTGCAACAGTTCAATCTAAAACAGTGGGCTCCCATAATTTTTGTTTAACAATAGGAAAACCTAAATTGTATTTGATTAATGCCTTGAGGCTTAGTGTGAACAAATCTGAGAGAGGAAAATTCCAGGAGGACATAATCATAAGAGGACCCCATACTATACATCTTGCCTCCAAAAGCTCTACTGGGTCTTCACAGTGAATATTGGAGAAAAATTCCCTCAATCTTTGAGCAAAAGGAGGGGAAAAGAAAACCATTTTGAAATACCTCAGAGCACTCTATTCTTAACAAAGCCTACCCTCTGGGGAAAATTTTACCAGAACCTGACCTCTTAGAGTTTTAACATAGCCAGACTACCTGGGAGAAGGAAAACACCTAAGTCCAGCTGGCTCTAACCTTCAATACTGGGGAAATAAAATGATTAACTCCAGCTCCCTCTGGTCATCCTGGCCTTCTAAGGGGACGGGGTCATAGGCACAGTTCAGGAGCCCAGGCTTGCCAGAAGAGACCATGGGACTATGAATCACTTCCCCTTCCTACACTTATCCCATATTCCTAAAGGCTTGTTTACCACAGTGGTTTTTACCCAGTGCACGTCTGCAGAAATTTGCAAAGCATGATGACCATTTTATTTTTATTTGTCCTTATTTACTTTGAAATACTTAAGCATTAAATATAAGTTTTTAGGTCCTCAGGTTAACCAGAAGAGCATTCTATTTAGAGGTTTCTGACTCAGTCAGGGAGTACTTATTTGTAAATTTTTTATAATGATTATTATGTTCAAAATTCATCTGTATTTAGCTTTTAACTCTTATCTGATGTTTAATAAATTTACATTTTTTAAAATACCAAAAACACATACTAGAGGAAATAATAAGCAACTCATACAGAAGACTTTTTTTTTCTAGCTTACAAATATGCTACTTTATTTATTTTTTTATTTTTTTTAGTCAATGAATTTTTTCAGATATGCTACTTTAGATGTCTCTGACTCAGTATCTTTTTAAAGAAATGGATAAGGACAAGAGAAGGATTGCTCAAAAAAATAAAGTGTTAAGAATTTAAAAGAGTCATGGGATACCCTGAATAGAAAAATTGAACAAAGCAGCAGCTAGATATTTAGAGAAACTTCAAAAGCAAAATAAAAAACAGTAAAAATCAGAGGAGGAGGATATTATATAAAGAAAGGAATATTGAAGAACATAAATTCTACATTAAAAGGATGTTTTGTTTGGCCTTTTCACTATATCATCTCTTTCAATACTTTTTTCTACAATATATTTTATTAAATATATATTTATACGATTCATATTGCACTTCACTGTCATATGACTTCTTTTTGTTAACACATAATAATTGTACATGTTGGGGCTGGGATTGTGGCTTAGCGATAGAACGCTTGCCTTGCATGCATGAGGCCCTGGGTTCGATCCTCAGCACCACATACAAAGCAATAAAATAAAGATATCGTGTCCATCTACAACTAAAAAAAAATTTAAAATAAATAAATAAATAAATAATTGTACATGTTAATAGGGCCAGTATGATAATCTCAGACATTCATTCAGTACACATTGATCATATCCAGCCACTCTTCTACCCTCCTCTTCCCATAGCAACTTCTTGCACCCAGGCATTAAACTATGCTTAAGAAGCAATTTACATCATCCTCCAAAGGTAGCAAAGACCCTTCTATGGGTCATGTGAAGATCTGGATGTGTTCTTCAATCTAAAATAGGAAGATTATGTAGGTGATAGTCCGTATAGTGTTGTATGAATGGTGGTCTGACTCCTGGGTCAATTGGATGAGTTGATCACTAAAGAAAATTGAAAAAAAAATGTGCCAAATAGAAAAGTGAGAAAAAAAGTATAAAATCCATTATTTAATTTGGAGTAGCATGGGAAGAAATGATTGTATGAGAATTAAAAAGAAAGAGGATCAAAGGTAGCTTGAGATACAAAGAAGATTGAATATAACCTTGAAATGAATAAAAATTAACAGAATGAGTAGGACCATCCTTGGTATTTCAGCCTTGGTATTTCATCTCTTGTTTAAGAGTTAGAGCATAGAATCACTATGCCAGACCAGTTAGCAAGATAACAGATTTATATGTGTTTTCTTTCTTTCTTTTTTTTTGCCAGCTCTTATTTCTGTGGGATTTTTTTCATTTTTAAGAAATATTTGACATAATTTTTTGCTGTTGCACCTTCAGAAAATGTAGAACTCATGTAGAAGAATTTATATCATGTAATTAAAAAATAATATCTTGAAAGTAACAAGGAAAGGTAGTAATATTTTTCTTTTGGGGTGGGGATCATTTCAGGCATAGCCCTTTTGTACCTGCAGCTGTACCGGGTCACTTGTGACCAGACATACCTGCTCCGATCTCTGGATTATGTAAAGAGAACACTTCGGAACCTGAATGGTCGCAGGGTCACTTTCCTCTGTGGAGATGCTGGGCCTCTTGCTGTAGGAGCTGTGATATATCATAAACTCAAAAGTGACTGTGAATCCCAGGAATGCATCACAAAGTGAGTTTTTGAAACTGGAAACTTTTAAAAAAAATTCTTAGTTGAAACTAGCTGTAGAAAAATATTCAAAAAAGAAATTATTTTTGACTTACTCTCCTGTTGCAAACAGTTCTCCCTAAGAAGTGAAAGTGTATGTATGTCCACTGTTTTGTTTTGTTTTTTGGTACCAGAGATTGAACCTAGGAGTGCTTAACCACTGAACCACATTCCCAGCCTGTTTTTTAATTTTTAATTTTGAGACAGGATCTCACTAAGTTACTTCAGGTCTCCCTAAGTTCCTGAGCTGGCTTTGAACTTAGCAATCCTCCTGCCTCAGGCTCCTGAGCCCCTAGGATTATAGGTGTGTGCCACTGCGCCTGGCTGTATATCACTCTTGATCATTGTAGTGAAATCATACATTCTTTTTCTATTCAAGCATGAATGTGTCTTAATTTCAGAGGGACTTTAATCATTTTTCCTAAATAATTTTTGGTTGCCTTCAATGTGTGAAATTAGCTCACATGCTTTAGATTCACAAGAATAAATTAATCATAGGTTCAACTTTTAACTGATTAGTTATATTAATGAGGAGCAATTAAGGACCTATTGGTTTATATTCCTTCTTGAAGCAGAAATCAGGGCTTATTTCTAGGACCTGATGGAGTATCTAGCACGTTAATGTTTGTTGAAAGTTAGAATGACTCGTACTCATTCCGAAGCAATGGCAGCATTTCAGTGCCATTTTAATTTAGATTTTAAATCACTTTGTTCTAATGCTGGATTTCAAAATAAAATATGTTACAGGGTTTAGAATAAATATAAAGGTAGAAATTTTGAGCAGAAAGTGTTTTTTTCTTCTTTGTTTTTTTAATGGTGCTGAGGATAGGATCTAGGGCTGGAGGCCTGACTCTGGAAATCCAAAAAGTCAGGTTCAGATACTTGCCCCAACAACTAAACAGTAAAGGTAATTATAGAGTATGAAAGGAACCCCAATTAGTGTAGCTACACTAAGAAGACAAGGGGACTCATGTCCTTAGTTCTGTCTTTGACGAACTGACAATTACTTTGAGGTTTTATAGAAAAGGGAATAACTGTGAGGTTGTTTGCACAGCTGAAGGCTTTTCTTAACTGCCAAGCAGATAATCTTGATCAGGATGCTTTGTCCATCATTATCTCATGATTGGTCAGGCTGGGCCTTTTCCAAGATAAGAAAATTACAATTGCTGTTGCTGGGCCGGGGATGGGGTGAAGGAAAGCTTCAACTCATTATGTTTTTCCATCAGACCTGGATAATGGAGGCTAAGTCTTCACTTCTGCCTTTAGGCACCCATGGGACATTTGTAGGCAAAAGGGAAGCTAAGTCCTTGTTACATTTGTACATGCTTAAGCACATATTCCACCACTGAGCTATATCCCCAGTTCAGATATTTTGTTCATAATTTTTACATTTGAAAGAAGAATTAGTAAAGTGGAGAAATTTTAGTTGTTTGGGGGGCACTTTTTTAAATCAGTTTTAAATTTAAAAAAAAAATACATTCCTAAAGTGATGGGTTACTTGTTTCAGAAAGAAGCATCGTAGACATTATTTTAGAAAACAATTTTTTCTTGTCATTTAGACTTTTGCAGCTGCACAGAAGCATTGTCTGCCAAGACTCAGAACTTCCTGATGAGCTGCTGTATGGTCGAGCAGGTTATCTGTATGCTTTACTGTACCTGAACACCGAGATTGGCCCTGGCACTGTGTGTGATTCGGCCATTAAAGAGGTATTGTGGGATTACTGACACCTGTGGGCATTCAAAGCTATCTGTTAGCATGGAGTTATGTTAGTAGCTGGGCTCTGCTTCTAGGTTGAATTAGTTTTTCAAAGCATTCCATAAAAATTAAAAATTAGCTGCTTTTCTTCCTAGGAATATTTTTTAAAAATCTGTATACTTCTTCATCCTTTATTGATACACCTAGTTTTACCAAACTAGGCAGCAGCTTCAACCAACAACAGCAGCAGCTTCAAAAAGTTAGAATGTTTACTTTTCTTTTGTGAATTCTCTGAGGTGACTATATCTGGTACCTTACTTACCTTCTTTTTACTCTACTATGCTAGAGACGTATCTTTACCTGCATGACCAATGCTAGTTTGGTACCCTTAGCCCAAGGAAGGAGGAAAATGAGGAGAAGCGTCTTCCTTTCTAAGGACTTCATCTCTAAATTGTCCACCTCATGTCTGCTCACATCGCATTGCCAGAAATTAGTCAAATGACTGTTCAGCTGTTTCTAGATAGGTGACCAGATGCCTAACTTTGAGTACCCTATCAAAATGATGAGAAGAGCATGGATTTGAGGAAATAATTAGTGTCTTTTCCATATAGTCATTCCAAGCATAATGTTCTTGTGATCTGCATAAAATCCTTCAAGACACAGCTGACCACATTGCATTAGCTTTTCATCGATGAAGCCAAGTCCTACAGTCTTTCCTGAAAGGTGTGTGCTAGTCTTCTGAGCAAAACATTGCAGCTACAAAGCAACTAAGAAGTATGGGACCATTTTTAAAGGGAGATTTTTCCAGATTTTAGTTGACTTTTTATATAAAGAACTTTGATTCTTTCTTAGACTTTTTTTTTCTCTTTCTACTCTGATGTTGTCTTCTGAATCCTCTCTGCACACATTTATCAATTTATAAGATAAAAATGACTATGTTAGCTACTACTTGCTTAGAGAGTTTTAAATATCTCTATATATGCATACATGTTAATGTTAATTAGACCAGAACAGCATGCATGTACATTTTTTAGATTTATGGAATCTTATTGCCTCTGTAGGTAGTCAATGCTATTATTGAGTCCGGTAAGACTTTATCAAGAGAAGAAAGAAAAACTGATCGCTGTCCCCTATTGTATCAGTGGCACAGGAAGCAGTATGTTGGAGCAGCCCATGGCATGGCTGGGATCTACTACATGTTAATGCAGGTAAATAACAATACTCTGAAATCCTAATACAGCAACCACATTACAATATATTAGGTCAAATACAAATGGGAAATGAAATTTTTAGACAAACGAAGCTGGCTGAATTGAAATAACCTCCTCCTCTGAATCACAGTTGCTTAAACTCTGCTTCATGAACATGAGAATTCCCAAGAGTACATTGTGTATGTAGTTGTTTATCATCCACACTTTTCTTCTGTCCTTGTCCTCCTGCTGATTGAAGTGGAAACTTTTTTAATAGGGACGGATCTTCAGGGAGTAAAAGGGCCTCTTTAATCCAAACTGAGGCAGAGCCTTTGTTATATTCAGATGCCCCCAACTTGCTGTCAGTTGTGTTCTGAATTTTTAATGAGTTTATTGCTACGGTTATGATCTTGTCCCTTAATCATCTTTGACACCTATTGAATTAAGAACCCACACTTCTGTGAAGTAGTTAGAAACCCACTCCAGGTATTACCTCAACTAATGCTTCTAGCATTATGGCCTACGGCTCCCTTCTGTGCTAAGAATACAGCCTCATTTTTCTTTCTTAAAATTAATCCTTTATTCTACAAAATCACAAAGCTAGTGAGTCAGGGAATAAGGATTATAATTTAGATATCTTTGACCGAAAGCTTATTTTTAAATTTTTTATTTCAAATTCCTTTTTTAAAAAAAATACTACACCATGCTACAACTTACCTGAAGGAAAATAGAAAATTCATATCTAAACAGGACCAAAATTTTCTTTTCTGGTAATTAGTTGTCTTTGTTAATTACTGTAGAAAGTAAACATGTATATGTTTCAATTGTGGATTTTCTTAATAGTGCAGACATGCATTTCCAAAATAACCAGAATTCCATCTCAATTTAAAAATGACAGTTACTCTCTGAATAGTTAGTAGATTTGTGTGTGTGTGTGTGTGTGTGTATTAGAGTTCTCTAGAGGAACAGAATCAATAGGAAATGTAAATACACATACACATACCCAAAGGAATTTATTATAGGAATTGACTTTATGCAGTTATTGTGGCTGAGAAGTCCCACAGTATGTCATTTGTAAGCTTAGGACCTGATGGTATAAATCATAGTCATAAGGACAGGAAAAGACTGATGTCTCAGTTCCAAGTAGGCAGGCTGGTGGGAAGGGGCAACTTCTTCCTCCTTTGTTCTACTTATGACTTCAATGGCTTAGATGATGCCTACCCACATTGAAGAGGACCACTTACTTTACTGAGTCTAGCAATTCAGTTGCTGATCTCAACCAGAAGGACACTCCCAGACATACCCAGAAATAATGTATCACGGTACCCCATTGGCCCAATTAAGTGAACACACAAAATTAACCTTCACAGGATATACTTTATTTACCCAGAAAAGTGTTTTAACTGGTGGCTCAGGAACATATTATTGTTTTTGGTTTTGTTTTCAAATGATAAAACCATTGGGGAAAACATAATAATGTGAAAACTCCACTGATGTGGTTTAGGTTCAGGTGTTAAGGTTGATTTTGTTGCATATAAAGAGTTTATTTGAGAGAAATACAAATCATGAAGTTTTCCTCTCAACTTTTAAAGTGAGGAACATGTTCACACTATTTAGTAAGTATTTAGAAGTTCTTATCTTTTTTTTTTAAGAGATGTTAAGCAGTGTGATGGCACTGCCTGAGAGCTGACTCTGCATTTCCCTCCCCTGTTCCACATGTCCTGCTGGTGTGATAGCATAGTCCTGTGGTGATAGTATCCATTGTGTGCTGACACTTAAACAGAATTTGACTTTCACAACAGTAGAACTAAAGCAATTCTTCTCTTGAAAATCCTTTTAAAACAACAAGAAAAAAAAATGTAGAAACCCACATTCTTCAATGAAATGGGAAGACACCTAGAGTCCCAGACTGTGAATATATAAACTGGAAAGAGGTAAATGAATGACAAATGTTCTAACAGGATAGAAGATGATCACACAAAAGTGCTTAAAGTAGAGGCTGCCAGTAGGAATCAAGCCAGTTTCTCCTGCAAACCCTATCACTGAGGAGTTTCAAGTGAAATATACCATAAAAGTGGCACCAGACACATGTCTGTATGGCAGTGAGGGCAGGTCAGCAGAGGGCTTTCTACAAACATTTTTATAAGGAGACATTGGTTCTGTTAGTATCTCCACCCAGCACAATGAGATGACTATTCCTCTTCTTAACTGCTACTGGAGACAAGAGGATTTAGGTTTGTGTTTTTTTGGTCAGCTTTTTTAATGCTGTGACCAAAAGACCTGACAAGCACAATTAGAGGAGGAAAAGTTTATTTTGGGGACCCACAGTTTTAGAGGTCTCAGTCCATAGATAGCTGGCTCCATTCCTCAAGGCTTGAGGTGAGGCAGAACATCATAGTGGAATAATGTGACAGAGGAAAGCAGGTCAAGACATGGCCACCAAGAAGCAGAGAGATTCCACTCTCCTGGGACAGAGGATGTACCTCTAAGGCACACCCCCTGTGACCCACCTTCTCAAGCCACGTCCTACTTGTCTTCAGTTACCATTCAGTAAATCCCTATCAGAGATTTACTTCATGGATTGAGTTAGGCTCTCATAACCCAATCGTTTCACTTCTAAACCCTCTTGCATTGTCTCACATGAGCTTATGGTTCATATCTAAACCATAATAGTCTGAAAGAATTGGACCTGCTCTTCTGAATAGAGATGGCCAGGTGTAGAAGAGAGTGAAGGGGACTTGAATGAAAGTCCACATAGTTGTATGATGAGATCACCCTCTGGTACTGCCAGCCTCAGGCATCCCCCAACTCCTACCCAATGGGCAACTCTACCTCTCTACCCCAGATGAGGGATTGAAGTCTCCTTTTTTTGAGAAAACAAGCTCAGATAAAATATTTACAGACATAGGTATTTGAAAGTTCCCATTAAAAAAGTTGGCTAGCAATTTGTGATGATTAATTATATGTGTCAGCTTGGCTGAGCCATGGTACCCATATTTTTGGTCAAAAAATTATTCTGGATGTTTCTGTGAGAGTGGTTTTGAATAAGTTTTACATTCAAATTGGTGGACTTTAAGTATAGCAGATTGTGTTCTATAATGTGAGTGGAGAACTTCATCCAGTCAGTAGAACCAAAGGCTGAACTTCTTTGCCAAGCAAGAGGATATCTTCCAGCAGACTATATTCAGAATTCACTTTGTCTGCAACATTAGCACATTCTGGTTATTTAGCATACTGCCTTTGGATTTGAACTGTAACTGTTTTGAGTCCTCAATCTGACAACCTCATTCAGATTTGGATTCAAGACTCTTGAATGCATTGGTCAGTTTATTAAAAGTCTCTTTCTCTGTATAACATACCATATTGGTTCTCTCTTTTTCTCTCTCTCTCTTTTTTTTTTTTTTTTTGTAGAATCCTGATTAAAACACTATCCTACAACTCTAAAGTGATTTCTACTATTGAACAAATCCCTCCTGTGTGAGCGCATATTCAGTGAACTTTGTAGTACCTTATGCAAAATATAGACAAACAGCCAAAGAATTATCAGACTATTGAGGGAAGTCTGCAACTTGAAAGACTTTTTTGTTTTTTCAAAACAAAAAATCAAGTTGAGAAAAGAAAGTCAGAACAGATAATCTAGGAAGAAAAAGAAAACATCACAGAAATCACATTAATGATTAATGTCTTTAGGCAAATAAGAGAAGCAGTTGCATACAAGAAACATTTGAATAAGAAAGAGCTCTTAAAATTAAAAATGTAATAGTTGAATTTTTTAATTATGAAAATGATTGGAAATCAAGTATCTTAGCAGACCGAAGTAAACAGTGGGAAAGGAAAATATAAGAAAATAACAGAATTAATTAAGAAGGTCCAATATCTGATTATTAGGACATCTGGTAAGGAAGAATACAAAACTGTAGGCAGGAAATTTTAAGAAATGTAGTGAAAGAATGTGTTTTAGAACTAAGGGACATGAGTTGCCATATTGAAAAAACCTACCAAGTTGTTGTACAATGAATGGAAAAGAAAATCTATACCACATCACTGTGAAAACTTAAAGAGATATGTTTAAAATTTCAGAGAGGAAAAAGGTCATGTACCAAGGTTGAGCATCACAATAGCATAGGAATTTTCAACAGTTTCATTGAAGCTAAAAGAGAGATAAGTGGGAACACCTTCATTTTCTGAGTAAAAATGATTTTCAGCATTGAGTTCTACTATGAAAATTATCAGTTAAATGTGGGCTAGAACAAAGACAGTTTTAAACATCCAGTCTCAAAATAGAATAGAGATAGGATCCCTGCATCCTATCTCAGGAAGCTATTAGAAGGGAGTTGACTAAGAAAGAGATCCAGGAAAAGAGACTCTGTACAAGAGAGAGGGAATAGAATCTCCATGAAGTTGGCAGGTGGATATCCCAGTACAGCAGTTGTACACAAGATCTAGAAAATAACTGATCAAGATTAGAATAAGATGTTGAAGAGCTATCTCCATGAAAAAGAAGAAGGAAAAAAACCCAGCAGTTTTGACTGTAGAAAATTATATTGAGAGACTTTACAAGCTGTTTGTGGGTGAGAAAAAACTTAGATGGCAATTCAAAGAAAGAAAACCAAGTAAATAAAAGAGTGAGAAAGTTACTAACTTTAGGAAAAACTGAAAGTTATAAGAGACTTAAGATATGTAATTTAGTATGTTCCTTGTCTCAGCAGCAAGAAGTATTTACATAGTCAAGTCTATAAAGAGCACAATAAATATGGATGTGAAAAAAATTGGTGGTGGAATAAAATTCTCTTGGGATGATTTGAAGAGGGAAATCATAATCATCTGCCTGCCACAGGGGAAACCCATAGATGAAGTCTAGAATTAGTAAATCTATAACTATGCAGGCATTTTTAGAAATATTCAGGGAATATAAAGATACAGCAAAAATACAAACAAAATCACAGTTGTATCGTGGGAAGAAACACTGACTGTTGTTCTTTGAAATAAGCTTCCCAAACATTTTTTGACATTTACAACTATTTGATTACATTATCTGTGTAAAATAACTTTTAAATTATCAACTAGCCTTTTAGAAATATATTGCCTGACCTGTAGTTTGAAAAAAATCTAATCTCTAAATGTGTGTCAAGGAAAACACTTGAAGATTTTCTAATACATAAATTAAAAACATAATAAAGTAGTTTTGCTTATGTGAAATTTAGTAACATTAGTACTCCTTAAAATTATCTTTCTTTTTCTTTGTATTTAATGAAATTAACTTTTTGTTAAAGAAATGAGGTTTTCATTTTGTTTTATAGAAGAAAGCATCATGTTGTAGATTGTCTTTGTCTTTAGTAGCATGATGATAATAATAATAATAATAATAATAATAATAATAATAATAGTAATAAATGGTCTGGGGATATAGCTCAGTTGGTATAGTACATTCCTTGCATGCCCAAGGCCCTGGGTTCAATCCCCAGCACCACAAAAATTAATAATAATATTAATAATAATAATTTTAAGCAGTATTTTAGTTTACAATTATAAGTATAATTTATATTACCTGTAGATACTTAGGAGGCTAAAACAGGAGGATGGCAAGTTTTGAAGCCACCCTCAGCAATTTAGCAAGATCCTCAGCAACTTAGCAAGATCCTCTTTCAAAACAAAAAATCAAAAAGGCTGGTGATATAGAACCTAGGTAAAGTGTCCCTAGGTTCAATCCCAATACCAAAAATAATTAATAATAATAACAACAACAACAATAATAACAATACCCACTACCAAAATAATTAACAGTAGTATAACAATTATATAATTGTTATATATGATAATAAATATACTAATATAATAATTATTCTATGATAATAAAATATTATTGTTGTTTTTTTTGTTGTTATTTTTATTTGCCTGTAGTGACAAAGCCAGTTGATAGACTTAGGAGAAGTGAGGTAAGAGCCACATGGAAAGAAATCAAAGATCAGTTTTTGGGCAAAACAAAACAACAAAATCCTTTAAGTCCTGGATTCACCAGAGATTCAGTCTAGTCTTCTCCACTGTTATATAGTGACTTCAAGTTGATGGTTCTAATGCATCAAAGAAAAGATAAAATATGTCTATTCTAACACTAATAAATTTTAGAGAGATTTCAAAAAGAGGTAAAGGTCTGCCTAAGTTTAAAAAAAAAGATAATTGAATTAATTCTAATTTTATATGTGCTCCTCAAGTATTCCGGGTAATTTATGCTTTATTATATTAGCCATGATATAAAGATTAAAAAACAAATTCAGAAAAATTGTTTTATTTTTGTTTCTTTAAAGCCTGCAGCAAAAGTGGACCAAGAAACCTTAACAGAAATGGTGAAGCCTAGTATTGATTATGTGCGCCACAAAAAATTCCGATCTGGGAACTATCCATCTTCATTAAGCAATGAAACAGATCGATTGGTCCACTGGTGCCATGGTGCCCCAGGCGTCATCCACATGCTCATGCAAGCATATAAGGTCAGTACTTCAGTTAGTTTCATAGCTTCCACTGTACAGGATCCAGTTCTCAGCAAGTTTCAGTTTGATTTTGGTAAGCCCATTTGACTGAACACTAAAATGCTTTTTGAATCAATGTTTTTACAAAATAAGTAGAAAGTCTCTTTATTTCATTGTTCACTGTAGTCAGTGCTGCAATTATGTTTACATGTTTAGCAAAGTTTACATTCATGTGTAAAAGAAAATATACATGACAGGATAGTGATGATTTTCATTCTAATGAGCGTGAGTATCCAATAAAGCAGTAGAAGGAATAAGAACCAATTATTTTTTGTCTTCACATCATATTACACCCTTGCTTGCATGAGCATTTATTGCTGGATTATAATACTTATCATCCAAGAGCTTTTAAAATTGTTACAGAATTATTCACAAGAGATAGGGGTGGTGCTCAAATTTTGTACCTCTGGAATATTATGGAAAAACAGGCAGTACCTTCACTGATGAATTTATTTTTATCTTAATACATCTTTATTTATAATAATTGATGTTGGGGATGATTGCTCATTTATCAACAACAGTTTACAAATATAACTATAATGATTGCTGTATTCAACACAATATTTTGACAAATTCTCTTTGTTTTGAAGAAATAGATGGAATTCATGGAGCTGAATTCACATTTCTACATGAAAATAACAAAATTGGTACCTGAATTCAATTTTATTTTCCCTGTATAAGTATAATAAATTATTTAGAAAAAAATCTTGTAAATTAATTCTTAAGATATGGGATAGTTTCTCAGAATTTTTTTTAGTTCTCCTCAACAATAATACCCCAAATTTTCAAACAGTATAAAAAATATGAACATTCAGAAATGACTGAGTGGTATGGTATTTGTTGAGAGCATAGCACAATATTCTTCAAAAATTGGGAGAACTTAATGATTCATCTTAACATTATTCTAGCTTTTAAATTAAAACAATTCTGTTCACATTCACTGCCTCTTCTCTTTTTATGTTACAGCAATTGTAACATCACTTACATGATGATATAAATAATATAAATTTTCAATAGTAAGTTGTGAGCATAATATTGACAGTACAAACATGGATCCTTTATTATTCATATCAGATATAAGACTGCCAGAATTCAAAGTTTCTGTTTTTCAAACTCCGCTTCCCCTTTCACCTTTAAGAGGATCAGCTTTTATAGTCCAGTCCTCCTGGTGACTGATAATCCCTGCTGTGGGGCTGCTTTCCTACTCTGCTTCAGCAGTTGAGACTTGTGGGCAGCAAGCCAGTGGTGATTAGTAACCAGGATTTTCTCTGGAGACCTCCATCCAGGCCAATTCCCTTTCTAGTAGCCCTGTGCACAGTTGCCACCATCTGTTTCCACTGCTGCTGATCACTCCAAGAGCAAGCACCTCTGTGTTCTGCTGCCTGTAGGCCACTGATGACTTAGACCAACTTCTCTATGCATGGACTCTCCTCAGAATTCCATTTGAACATCTCCCCCTGTCCTGTCATTACAAAACAGAGGTTCCTCTCACAAGATGCAAAGGTTCCATATGTAGTCATTTGAACCTCATATTGTCTTCTACATTAAGATTCTGCTTATTATCTTTTTATTATTGAGTTATGAGAATTCTTCATATAATTCTGATTAAAGTTATTTTGTAAGTTATATATTTTACAAATAGTTTCTCCTAGTCTGTAGTTCTTTTAATCATGTTTGTGTTAGTTAGCTTTGTGTCAATGTGACCAAAATATCTGACAAGAACAACATAGAGGAGGAAAAATTTATTTTAGGCTCATGGTTTCAGAGGTTCAGACCATGGTAGGCCAGACTCCATCTCTCTGGGCCTGAGGTGAAGCAGAGGCAGAATATCATGGTGGAAGGGAACTCCCTTCCATGGGAGAAGGGAGCAGCAGTTGAGGAAAGCAGCCCAACTCATGGCAATCAGAAAGCACAAAGGGAGGTGGGGGAGGGAGTACAAGCTCCCTTGTGAGAATCCCAAACAACATATAATCCCCAAAGGTATGCTCTAGTGTCTTACTTCCTTCAGTCCTGCCCTACTTGCCTACAGTTACGATCCAGTAGTTAATTCAGATTATTAATTCATCAAATGGATTAATCCACTGATAATGTTACAGCTGTTATAATCTAATCATTTCAACTCTGAATATTCCTGCATTGCCTAGCATGAGGTTTTGGGGGATGCATTCTTCCTGGCATCTGTTGATTAATAGTATTTTTAATTTCAGTAAATTTTATCACTCTTTTATGGTAATTAATTTTGTGTGTCTTGTCTAAAAATATGTCTACCCTCAAGTTATACAGATGATATTCTTCTAGAAGCTTTTTGGTTTTAGACTTTTATATTTAGGCCCATTTCAAGTTTTGTTTATTGCATTATGAAAGGAAGTGCCTTATTTAATTGTAATGTTCCTGCACCATTTGTTAAATACTCTTTAATTTCTCCCACTTGATTCATTTGGTGCCTTTATAAAAATGTGGAACTTTGGATGGGGTAGGGTGAAGGGAGGGGAGGGGGAATGGGAGTAGTAAAAATGGTTGAATGAAGTGGATATTACTACCCTAGGTGCATGTATGAAAACACAAATGGTATGACTGTATCTTGTTTGCAACCAGAGAGATGGAAAAATTGAGCTCTGTATATGTACTATGACTTGAAATGCATTTAAATTAATTAATTAATGAAAAATAAATAAATAAAAATATGGAATGACCTAATAAGTATGGACTTCTTTTTATTTTAAATTTTACTTTGTTATTTTGACTTGTCTTTATGATACTGTCTTATGATAATGCTGTTTTGCTTACTTTAGCTTTAAGTTTTGAGTCTGGTAACTTAAGACTTCCAATTTTGTTGTTCTTCAAAACCAATTTGAATATTCTAGGTTGTTTTTATTCTTCTATAAATTTTAGAATCAGCTTGACAACTTCTAACAAAGGAAGGCTATTAGGATTATGAGTGAGAGTGCATTGAATCTAAAGATCAATTGGACAGAAGTGACATCTTAATAGTACTAAGTTTTCCTATCCACAAATATTTTATATCTCTCCATTTATTTTTATTTATATTTTCTTTAATGTCTGTCAACAGTTTTATAGTTTTTTGATGTACAGATCCTGCACGTATTTTGTTAAACTTACTCCTAAGTATTTCATTTATTTGCGTTTTTCAGCCTTCATTGCTTGTATACAGAAATAGAATTGATTTTTGTATATTGACTTTATAGTCTGTAAGCTTGCTAAATTCACATAGTAATTCTAGTAACTTTCTTTAATTCCTCAAGAATTTCTATGTATACGTGTTTGTGAATAAAGACAATTTTACTTCTTTCTTTCCAATTTATGCTTTTTATTTTCTTTACTTATTTCATTGCTTAGGATCCATAATACAATATTAAATAGAAAGTATCCCAGTCATAGAGAAACAATTAAATATTTCATCATCAAATGTACTTTAACTGTTTTTCTTAATTGTTCTTTATCAGATTGAGGATGTTTTCTATTATTGTTTATCATGAGTGGATGTTGAATTTTCTTTCTTTTTCTTTCAGTTATTCAAGTGCTTCTATAGTTGTCCTCCATTTATTTTGTTAGTGTAGTGTGTTTATGTTGACTGCTTTTTTTTTTTAAATATTTTTTCCAAACCTTTATTTTATTTATTTATGTATTTTGTATGTGGTGCTGAGGATCGAACCCAGTGCCTCACGTGTTCAAGGCAGGCACTCTACCACTGAGCCACACCCCCAGCCCCTGTTGACTGCTTTTTGAAAGTTAAGCCAATATGTGTTCTTTTTGCAAACCCCTCTTGAACATGATTTTTATCCTTTTTAATATGATTAGATTTAGTTTTCTGATATTTTGTTAAATTGTTTTATGTCTCTGTTAGTCTGTAATTTTCTTTTCCTATAACATTTTTGTTTGGTTTTGATATCTGGTCACATACATCAATTGCAAAGTATTTACTCCTTTTATTTTCAGAATGATTTTGTGTGAAATTTGTGCTCCATATATTTGTGGCATAATTTTATTATAAATTTAGTTTCTTTAATAGAATTCATTTTGTATCAGTTTTAAAATTTTTCAATATACTTTTCATTTATCTATGTTGTCAAATTTATTGGCACAATATTCTTCCTAAAAATCCCTTATTATCTTTTTACTGTCTGTAGAGTCTATAGTGATGCTTCTTTTTTATTCTTGATATCAGTAATTTGTTCTTTCTTTCTCTGTCTTTCCCTCTCCCCTCCCTTCCCCTCATCAGATAAGGGCCTGTCAGTTTTATTAATCTTTCAAACAACCAGCTTTTAACTCTGATAATTTTCTTTGGGTTTTCTTTTTTATTTCATTGACGCTTTTCTTCTCTTTCCTTTAAAACTTCCTTCTGATATTAATTTTCTTTTTTTAATTTTTTAAAGTAGAACCTTAGCTCATTGATTTTATACCTTTCCTGTTTTCTCCCAAATACAGCATCTAAAACTTTACATTTCCATCCAAGCATTGCTTTAGCTTCATCTCTGAATAGTTTGAGTTTTTTTCCTTTTTTATTTAGTTAGAAATATTTTCCAATTACCTTTATGATTTCTCTTCTTATCCATGGATTATTTAGAAGTGCCTTGTGTATTTTCAGAGAGTTGAGAATTGTCTAGATGTTTTATTTTTATTATTGTTTTATTCTATGGTTGTCAGAGAACATGTTCTGTACAATTTAAATCTTTTACATTTTATTTAAACACATGTTATGATTCAGTATTTAGTTTGTCTTGATGAATGTATCAGGCACTTTGATCAGAGTATGTTCTTTAGTGTTCTACAAATGTTGAGTAGGTTAGATAGTTGAAGCTTTTGTTCAGTTATTTTGTGTCAGGGGTCTACATACTTTATGTAAAGACCTAGGTAATAAATGTTTTAGTCTTGTGGTTTATACCATCTCTGTACAACTACTCAATTCTGTCATTTGAGTGCAAGAGCAGGCATAGATATATAGATGAATGATCATGACTGTGTTCCCAGTAAACTTCATTTACAGACTCAGACCATATGGGCTTATAGTTTGATAGCCCCTGTTCTGTGGCCTTGTAGATATGTTTGGTCAATTTTTTTTCTCTCAGTTATGAGGAGAGGTAGTGCTACAATCCCCCAACTGTTAGTGGCTTTATTTCTTTTATTTAAATTTGTCAGTTTTTGCTTCATGTATTTTGAAACTCTCTTACTAGACATATATATTTATGATACTGATGCCTTACTATTGAATTAGCTTTTTTATCAATGTGAAATGTCCCTTTTATCTCTGATAATATTCTGTCTTAAGTCTGCTCTGCCTAATATTAATATAGTCATTCCAGAATTTTATAACTAATATTTGCATGATATATATTTTTGCTTTCAACCTATAGACTTAATATCCAGTCTGATCATCTCAGCCTTTTATTTGGAATGTTTAGTTCATGTATATTTAATGTTATTATTGATATAGTTGGATTTAGCTCTGCCATTTTTTTTCAGGGAGATAAGATATATTTGTTGAATTTTTTTAGAATTCCATTTTAATTTCTCTTTTAACTCTTTAACTGTATCTGTTTGCACATTTTTATTTTTATGTTCACTGTAGAGATTGCATGTATGTCCTTAACTTTTCATACTCTGTGTAGAGATAATATGTCACTTCACATAAGATACAATAACTGGTAAGCTTATAGTTCTATTTACTCCCTTTCTTTGCACTGTGTAATAAATACTACATCTACAAATGTTATAAACTATAGTATAACTTAAAATTATAAACTTTAAATTGAAAAAAAATATATTTTTATTGAAATATTCCTGAGTATTTAAAAGAAATTAAGGTAGTTTTGATAGGTATTTACATATATTTTTAGTGTATTGCATTCTTTTCTACAGGTTCATATTTCTACTCCCTTTAGCCTATAGAACTTGCTTGAGCATTTCTTATAGTCCAGGTTTGGTGACAACAAATTGATTTTCATTTATTTCATCTTCATTCCCTTTGCATCCTTTAAGATATTTTTAATCACTGCCTAAAACTCTTATCTCTGTAACATTAGAGTCATCTCAGAGTTAGTTCATTTTGTTACATAAGCAAATGGGCAGAGAAGTCACCATGACTTGTCCAAGATCACACCATTAGTAGTTATAGAAGAAGGACCTAACATAAGTCTCCTGACTCCAGATCCTTTATGATTTCCTCTGCATTGCTATCTCACTACACCTTCTTGCCTGACACTTCTCAGAGAAATCTGTCAGGAGAGGGAATATGGCTAAGTCAATGGATTTTCCAGCTAACTATGATTGCTACAATGTAAAGATCATGAATCTGTGATTAAATCTGGGAACTTATTTTCTGTAATACTTAATTTTTCAAATGTCTCATAATTAAAAGTTGCTTTTCACATACAGAACATCAGAGGCAGGGAAACTAAAGTGTAGGTAGCATTATGAGCCTTCCATAGCATCCTCATTCTTACTAATACATCAGGATAGTTAAGGACACCTAATCGATTTCTCCAGCCTTCACATGCCCCTAACAACCACTAGAAAGAGGTTTAGGTTTTTTTCACACATATGATTTCAAGACATAGCCTTAGAGGCCTTAGACATTTAGAATGTCTTTTCAGCTGTTAGCTCTGACCTAGTATTTCTTTAAAATAGGTCAAAGTGTTTTCTTTTACAATTAACTCTAAGAGATTTAAGATGCAACTAACAGTGTGCTGGCAGGATAACAGAAAGAATAATGGTTAATTGAAGCGAAATAGTCAGCACACACTATGTGCCAGGTGCTGTTCTAAGAGCTTCTTGTACATTATCTCATTTTAATTCTCACAACACGCTATTGAAGTGAAGAAATGTTGGTGTGACTGCAAATCAGTGCAGCCACTCTGGAAATTAGTGTGGAGATTCCTCAAAAAAAACTAGGAATGGAGCCATCATTTGACCCATTTATCCTACTCCTTGGTATATATCCAAAGGAGTTAAAATCAGCATACTACAGTGACACATCAAGCCACATAATTCACAATCACTAAGCTTTGGAACCAACAACAGATAAATGGATAAAGAAATTGTGGTTTATATACAATGGAATATTACTTAGCCATAAAGAAGAATGACTTTATGATATGTGCTGGTAAATGGATAGGTCTGGGGACTATCATGCTAAGTGGAAAAAGCTAATCCCCTGAAACTAAAGGTCAAATGTTCTCTGTTATGTGGATATTAACCCACAATAAGGGAGGCAGAGAATAGAAGTTCATTGGATTAGACAAAGGGGAAAAAGGGGAAGGGAGGGGGGATAGATATAGGAAAGACAGTGGAATGAATCTGACATAACTTTCCTATGTAAATATATGAATCTTCACATCATGTACAACCACAAAACTGGGATCCTAATTAGAATAAGATATATTACATGTTTGCATAAATATATCAAAATAGATTCTACTGTCATTATAATAAAAATAAAAAAGGTTCTCCTTTTACAGAAAACTAAGACATAAGTGACAGATGCAGGATTCAGAGTCAGATAGACAGATAGCCTGCCCTTCAGTTGCCATCATGAGGAAGAAACGAGGTCCTGCTTTTGACTCTGGCAGCCCAATTTTAATTCCCTTCATAATCAGATGTGCCTTTCCCCCTGTACAGCCTCAGAACTCTTCTCAGCCTAGTGTCCAGGAGGTCACTACTCATCAGTCACTAGTAGATGGATCCTATATGCCACCATAAGTAGATCATATCTAATGACCTTCATGTCTTTCATTGTCCAAAGTTATTTGTATTCAAATGGCATGAGTTCATAAACTGTTGAAATTATTAACAGACTCTGAGAAAAGGGCCAGGGAAGCAATAAATGAAAAATAAGAAAAAAGAGAAGAACATTTATAAGGGAATCTGGGGAGTAAAAATAACTTCTTCTGTCAGTCTTTTGCCTTTGCAGCTGTGCCTATTTGTCTCTGCAGCTGTCCATACAAACTACTCCGTGGAGATAGTGCCATGAAATTCTGCAATATGGGCATGTCTGCTTCTGGGACTGTAGAAAGCCTTTGCAAGTTTCTTTTTGATACATTTTGACAGATCTCACTGACCTTGGTAGTACAGGGTCCTCAGGGTATTGCTGATATGTGTGCTGACCCAAGATGTTGGGTATTCTTGTCCTAGTGACAGGATGTTGTGGAATCATCCATCCCTTGATTGCCTTGTATAAGAGTAGAGGTTTTAGAGCTGTGGAATTATGCCCCAAGAAATATGGAACTGTATATTTGTTATAAAACCTTGTACCAAAGAAACGTGGTAACTATAATAACTAATTTTTAAGCTACATTTTAGAATTATGCAGAACTACTAATGAGGAGGCCAGAAAGAATAGGTTGATTGGGATTGTAAGAAATGATGCACTGTGATGCTAGTGTTTTTTGTTTGTTTGGGGTTTTTTTCACCCCTTAATGCCATTTCGGTTTTCCTAACATCATGTGATTTTCTAACCAGGAAGGGAAAGGATTTAGCTAACTCTTCATTGAGAGCATCTTGTTAATACTGTTTTGGTTTTTTCACTGCCCAGGTTTTTAAGGAGGAGAAATACCTGAAAGAGGCTATGGAGTGTAGTGATGTGATTTGGCAGCGAGGTTTGCTCCGGAAGGGATACGGGATCTGCCATGGGACCTCTGGGAATGGCTATTCTTTTCTGTCTCTTTACCATCTCACGAAGGATAAAAAGTATCTCTATAGAGCTTGCAAGGTGAGGACATCTCAACACCCCAGAACTTGTACAAAGTCCCAAAAGAGTTCTCTTTCTTCTTTTAACCTGTTTTTCCCACTTTACACATGTTTACTAAAACAGTTTGCTTTTTGCCTTCCAAATCTGCTTCCTTTTTGATCACAAGGGAAAACCTCCTGGTTTCTTCTGACAAAGTCTTGTCCCTGGCCTCTCTGTGCTATGGTATACTTGTCTCTAAGACAGGAATAACAGATGTAAATGACCTCTGAAGAACACAAGTTTTGGAGTCATACTACCTGGTTGGAATTATTATCTGTACTGTGTTTGTTATAAAACCTTGTGACTTTATGACTTTGAGCACATTTCTTCAAGCTTCCTTTTCAAATAAATATTTGCTAGTATTTTTATTATTATACACATTTTATACACTGTAGTTATATGCCCATAGAATAGAGATTGGAAGAAAATGTTTACTATGAGCCTTGATAGATGGAGTCCTTATGGTTGACATATTCTTTATACCTTTAGATCAATGAATATCTGTTACAATTACAGGCATTTTCTTAACTGAAATAGAATGTACCTCTTGTTGGTGCCTCTGAGTAAACACACAAAGAGGATTGTGGATACTGTGGAAGAACATTAAGAGATTAGGGCCCAACCTGGTTGTGGGAGGTCAGAAAGTAACATCCAGGCCAGTACTTACAGGACAGCTAGACGTTAAGCAAAGAAGGATGAGGAAAGGTGTTAAAAGGAGAAGAACCTCCTTCTTCAGAGACCTGGAGGTATGAAGCACACAGGGGAACTGTGTGAAGTTTGTGGTATCTGGAGCACAGGGTGGGGAAGCCAGAACAGGAGAGGCAGAGGAAGAAAGTAGCTAGGTTCTGTAGGCTCTATCAGCCTTGATAATTATAATTGTAGATGTTAAGTAAATATGGGGAATTTGAAGACTTTAATAGGGTTCAGACATAGCTGGCTCTTTAACAGTGAAGTCTTTCAGGTGGACCAGGAGCAGGGTAGCCTAGTAGGGTGGAATACATTCCTGATAGGGAGAATAGCTTGTGTAAAACTGGCATGCCACAAAATAGCTCTGTGTATTCTGGAAACTCTGAGCACTTCAGTGTTGTGGGATGCTATAGGAGGGGTGGTTAGTAAGAGATAAAGTCAGGTGGGCACTGGACCCACTCTAGACCAATTAAATGAGAGAGTGTTTCACTAATAGTTTAAAACCTCTGCAAGTGATTTTAATAATCAGCTGGCATTGAATACTGATTTGAAAGATGGAGGTCCCTGTTGAGATTCCTCTTTTAGAAAGATGGCTTTAGTTTCATTGGGAAGGATGAGGCAGAGGTTGTGTTTCCACACATTAATCATTTGTGCAAAAAAAAAATACTGAGTTATACAATAAGGCAATACCTATGATAGAATGGAGAGTTTAGGATGTAGAACAAAATTTAGTGTGACTTTTTTTTTTTCCTTTAATGTGGAGAGGATGGAAAGTGTTTTTCCTATTTCCTATCTAGACAATTTTTGTATTGTCTAAGAAAACCAGGTAGATGGTGATCAAACAAGAGAAAAGAGGAAGCATATTTGGAGAATAGCAGAATAAGTTTTATTGGACATGTTAAATTTGATACTGTTACCTTAAGAAAACAAAAATGAAGTTTATTATAACATAGAAAAACCTATTGAAGAGGTCTGAGAACTCAAAGGAAAGTACTAACAAAGCTAAGGGATGAGGCATTTTCACAATGGGGCTGGTCAAACAGTGGTGCATAAGGAAGTGGAGTAAGAGGAAGCAGAGGTAAGAAAAGTGAGTATAGATTATGTTTAACAAGAGTATGACTGAGAATGGCCCTGGCCAGGGCTGAAGCTGCTGCCAGAGAAGATCGCCAGGGGGAGCCAGCAGCTGATTCTGAAGGCAGCTTCCAAGCCAGGTTTTTCAGTTGAGAGCAAGCGATTGGAGTTACTTTGGAAATGATCATTGGGCAGGCAGGAGGCAGATGCCTAGAAAGGTCAGACAATAGATGAGGTAGATACCACCTGACAGATGAGAAAACAGGTGAAGAGAGGTGTATAACATAACTTGCCAGGACTCAGCCCTCTGAGAAGAGGTAGCACTATAGTCCAGTCCCGAGCCCTTGCTCCCAAATACTGTTGATTCTTTTGAATTCGTTGTATTATCTCATTTATTGCCTTTTCACCAAATGAAAATTCTCTTCTTTTTAGTTTGCAGAGTGGTGCCTAGATTACGGAGCACATGGGTGCCGCATTCCTGATAGACCCTATTCCCTGTTTGAAGGTAGGAGAGTGAAAAAATAAAAAAAACTATAGATTTAAGCATCTGGGTAAGTGAAATTGATCTCCTTGTCTCTGGGGATTAGCAGTAGTATATTTGATTTTATGTGAGTAATAATTTCAAAACTAAAATAACAGAGAACAGATTAATTTCTGGCCAAAAATGATATTGAGTCTCTTTATATTGCCTGCATTTTGTTGTGAATATCATCCAAGTGTTTTTAGATCTGTGAAGTATATGCGGACAGAGTATGGAAGGCTTGCTACTTAGCAGTAGGAGAGATAGTAAGTTTACGCCTTTGTATTGCATTTATAGCAGTGTATATATTAATGTGCTCACAGGAAGCTTGAATAGTTAAATATATTTAGTTTATGTAAACTTAAATTATATAAATTATATTTATATTACATACTATATATATTTCAATTATATATATAAATTATGTAAAGAAGTATTAATAATCAGAAGTATTAGTAATTAGGAATATTAATGATTGGAAAAAAACAACATAAACAAATATTGAATAACATTCTGGAAATGAGCAATAAGAGACCATCACTAAAAGCAACAAAATTAACAGTCTGCTAATAGGCGCAACAGAATGTAACTCAGGGGAAAAAAAAGTCTTACAGAGGGACTTAAATCTTTTTTCTATTTATGTGTGTTTATTAACTTATAAGCCACAGAAATCAAAGGACAAAGATTAAAAGGTCAGTTGAGATAAATTGACAATAATTTTTAATCACTTCAGAGCCACATCTTATACTTATCCCAAAGTAAACTTCAGAACTAATAAAATGATTTCTACTGAAGGACATTTAGGTTCTTCCCTAGCCTTCCCGATCAGTTTTTGTTAGAAGAAAGGGTTCTAGAAGCTAGTCTTGTATAAAGATTATTACATCTGTATTCAGGAAGGGTGTTGATTTCTAGTTTTCTTATTTTGTACTGTCTTTATCTCATTTGGTAGCAGGGTAATCCTGACCTAAGGAACGATCCGTAGAACTCTCCTTTCCTCTTCTATTTTTTGGGACAGGCTGTGTATTCATTGGTGGCAAAATTAGTGTAAATCAAATGTTTGGTAGATTTATCTAATAAAAATTTCTTGGTTTGGAAATTTCTTTTTCCAAGATTTTAAAACAATTTTAGTTTCTTTAATAGTTATAGGGCTATTCCCTTTCTCTGTTTCATATTGGGTAAGTTGTAGGAGTTTCCAGCTTTTGAGAAATTGGCCCATTTCATCTATGATATAAAATTTTTATGTGTTGAAGCTATTAGTAGTATTCCTTTATTGTTTTATTTGATGTCCAAATCATCTCTACTGATACACGTTATTTTATTTTGACCTTGGTGATATTTTTAATCACATAATAGAAATATGAACAGAAAATAGAATATTTGTCAGATCCTTTGGGGAATATGATCCTTTTACTATTCAAAAAATCATAGAGATATAATATTTCTCAATGAAACTTTTAGTTCTTTATGTCATAAAAATGTAGTATATTTGCATGAGATATAATAGAGGGAGAACCTGAACTCTATACGGTGGTCCTGAAGTTTTTAAGTTTATAAGTTCAAGTTTATAATAGCAACTTCAAAGCCCCAGTAATTCAAAATTGTTCAATGTACAGTCCCCCAATGTCTGCTCTATGCCTCTCCAGTGCTTGCCAGACAGAACTAGCGGTAGGTGTTAACAAAACTCTTGTCAGATGGACCAAGTGATAGTTATATTGAATGTCTATGTGGCAGGCCAGGCAGAGAAGCTACCAGGCTGTTGGGGTTGCTGATGCCTATGACCCCTCCTGAGGGAGTATACTCATGCTAATGCACTCCATTCAGTGAGTCTGATACCCTGCCCTTTAAAACCAGAAAACAGGTCATTTCAGCATGGTCTTCTCTAGGGCCCTCCCAAAGTTGTCAGGTATTCCTGTTTATTTCTGATAGGTTCTAATAGGTTACTAGTTTTTGAATTTTTAAAATAAACTTCTGGCACCTTTTCTTCAAATAGGGAGGGCTATAAGCAACTGAAATGTCCTTAAGTAGGAAAACAGGGAAACAGTCTATAATGTACTACTCAGCAATAGGAAGAAACCAACTACTGACATACACATGAATGAATTCCAAGAACATTGGCTGAGTGGAGAACCCAGACACAGAAGGCTGCATTGTGATTCATGTAAAGTTCTGAAATGGGCAAAATTCATCTGTGGTGTTTGCTTCTGTGGGATGTAGTAGGGATGACTAGAGAGGGACACAGGGAACTGCTTGAGTGATATGATGTTCCAGATTTTGACAAGGGTTTGTTTTACACATGTAAAACTCTGAGAAGTACACTTAAGATTTTTGTTTGGTTGTATGTGATTTTTACGGCAAAAGAAAATGTAAGCAAACAAATTTTGATTTGGTGTGGGAGACAGAGGCCTGGAGGCCTGAATGGTCAGAGAACCTTCTTCTACTTGCAGCCTTCAGAAACTTCTGTCAGTGAAGTGTGAAACCTGAGGTTTAATTACTGCATTGATTGGGATAAAGATTTTGACCAAAGCAAATAATGCTTGTTTGAAAATTACTTTTTTTTTTTTTTTTTTTTTGGTACCAGGGATTGAACTCAGGGGTACTGAACTACTGAGCCATATCCCCAGCCCTATTTTGTGTTTTACGTAGAGACAGGGTCTCACTGAGTTGCATAGCGCCTCACTATTGCTGAGGCTGGCTTTGAACTTGCGATTCTCCTGTCTCAGCCTCCCAAAGTGCTGGGATTACAAGCGTGAGCCACCGCGCCCGGCTTGAAAATTACATTCTTAAAACCTAAAGAAAGCTA
>PVHX01008115.1:42500-85715 GCA_004024805.1 Geosciurus inauris | reverse complement strand
TGCTTGCTTTGGGACCATAAAGGCCCCACTGACATTTCAAATAAAAGTAAAAAGGGGGATATGTAGGAGCACTCTTCATACCTTCCAACCCCTCTCTTCCATCTTTCCCCATTCTATGCCAAAGAGCACCCCTTTGTTGTGACCTTTGGACCTAATTGGTCCAAGAGTGCATATAAGCTTCTGTAGTTTCTGGAATAAACGGCATTCTCTGCTTCTTGCTCCAGTGTTTCTGCGTCTCACTGGAGCAGAACAGATTCTTTACCTACACCCTGGGGCCTGGGGAATTTGGCTCTGTGGACCACCACCGTCCAGAAAGACCCTCTATCATCTTCCTCCCTGAAGCCCCCTTCCTTGTCTTTTCTGAACCCCAACTCATTGAGCAGGACCCACGTGGCACTCCCCAAACCCCCCTCTTAGCAATAGTACTTTTGCTATTACATGTCTGTGTAAAGAGAGCATTCTGTAGTAAAAGTTATTTTTCCAATCACCATCATATTAAATGCATGTTCAGGGTTTTCTAACCCGATGTATTTCTTTTTTTGTGCTGCTTCATCATTCCAAAATACAAAGAGCAGTATGAATCATAGGTATTTCTGCATTGACACCCTAAAGAAAATAATTTTGCATTAACTTTTAAACTTGTGTGAGAGAAACGATTAATAAAAAATGGGTCTCTATTTTGTTATCTTCTGTGAATGGGAAAAAAAATCAAATTTTCCTTAATCTTCATGCTATTTCAAAACATTCAGTACTGAAAGGAATCCTACTGTGTAAGAAAAACAAATGACAATAATATAGCAAAAAAAAAAAAGTTTTTCCAAGCAAAATAGCCTAAGCTATTGAATGTAATTTGATGCTTTCCACTCGCCCCAGTGAATCCCAATATCTATTTTTTAGATGTTATTTACCAGAATGCTGTTTGGACTGTGTCATTCTACTAGAGAACATGACAAAGTCCCTTTATATACTAAATTTAGTAATAATGCATTCCTCCATCTCCCTCATTTCCAACCTTTCTGGTTAACAGTGTAATGTCAGATATTTTAAAATTAAGTTTAAAAATATGTTTTCTCTAAGATTCAGCCATTTGTCCATTTGTCAATAAAATGACATCAAAAAATATGTGATTCAAAAACTAGGAGTTCTCCAGTAGATGTCAATAATTTAAATAATTGATATTTGGCCATGAGGCATTGGGAATCATAAGGACCTGTTAAACCTCAACTTTCCCTGAGAATAGTCTCTATCATATAATCTGACTCTAGATCACCTGCTTATTATTTGGATCTAGGGATGACCCCCATAGGCAATGCAGCAATATTCCTGGTGAAAAGCTTGGATTATCAGTGCATTAACTTCATAAGTGGACTAGACCATTGTGTATTAATAATTTAATTATTTAATAATTTAATATTAATAATTTGAATGAACTATTAATGGTAACTATTGGCAGGTGTGGCATTGTTGGAGAAAATAGGTCACTAGGGGTGTGCCCATCAGGTCCCTATCTTGTTCTTTGTTCCTCATGCTCTCTCCATCTCCCTTCCCCCAAACCTGCCCCGCCTCTGTTTACTGGCTGCCATGAGCTGAACAATTTGCCTCCACCTCACCCTTCCACCATGATGTTCTGCCTCACTTTGGGCCCAGAGCACTGAAGTCAGCTACATCTACATCATTTGTCTATCGATCTGTCTGTCTATCCATCTATCTATCTATCTATCAATCTATCATCTAATTACATGTCTATCATCTGTGTTTGTCTATCATCTCATGCATACAAAAAAATTAGGCTAGGAATCCCTCCATCATGTCAGGAGGTGTTTTGGTGTAGATATGAGGAGTCCCCCAAATGTTCATGTGTGGGATATAATGCAAGGAAGTTTACAGGTGAAATGATTGGGTTACAAGAGCCTTAGTCTAATCAGTGCATTGATAGGGATTAACTGGATGGTAACTATAGGCAGGTAGGATATGGCTTGAGGAGGTGGGTCACTACAGGCATGCCTTTGGGGTTTATACTTTTTCTGTGGTGAGCATTCTCCACTTCTTCCTGGTTCCATGTCCTGAGCTACTTTTGTCCTCCAAACCCTTCTACCATGATGTTCTGCCTCACCTTAGGCCTACATCAACTGAGCCATCCATTTATAGACTGAGACCTCTGAAACTGTGAGTCCCCAAATAAACTTTTCCTCCTCTAATTATTCTTGTCAGGTCATTTGGTCACAGCAACAAAAATGCTGACTGAAACAGGAGGCACTAGTGCCCATAGAAGGCCAACCAATCAGAAATTGAGTAGGGAAAAGCAAGAATTAGGCCAATTATACCTCTAGGCTTTGTACTGAAGAGTCTTCTAAGCTCATTTGAGTCAAAATGCCTGCAAGTATTTGAGACAAAGCATATAACATAACAAATACTTTTCTTGAAATGTGCTTCCACCCCTGTGACACCTAATGTAGCTTGATCCAATATTCAAGCATTTCAAGATACTTATGTGACCACATAGTAACACAACTAACAAATGACATTTTGTGCACTTAAGTTTCAACATAAATACAGTAGTAATTCTATGTCCCCAACAAATTAGATCACCAAATGCCTTTACTTTGAGAGAAGGTTGTATTTTTTAAGTATAAAAATACCTGTGCCAAATTTGATGAATGCAAAGAAATTTTGTCTACTTGATTTGAGAGAAGTGGAAATAAAGCACTATAGATGTAGCTCAGTGGTAGGGCACTTACCTAGCATACATTGAGCCCTGGATTCAATTGCTAGAATTGAAAACAAAGACCTCATGAGCACCTTATTATCGCAACTACCTGTTTGAAGACAAAATTCATCATGATGCAAAGCTCTTTCAAGTCAAGTGCCACGAGCACCCTGCTCAACCATCTCCAATGTTTCTTAACTCATTCTTTCCTTTTATTTTCTCTATCTTACTGATCAATCTTAGAACCACTAAGGTATATCTCACCACTCATTACCTGGCCCTCCCTCCAGAGTCTGTGGATTGAGCTCAACATAAAAGCGATGGTCACTTTATTTTCAAGTTTAAATCAATCAAGTTAATGTCTGTGGAGTTAAAGATTTCCTTCCTCCCCTCTAAGCAACCTGAAAGCAAGGACTACATCTTATTCAACCTTTATTCTCAGCACTTAGCACTTAGGACTATAGTGTTAACTAAAAGTTTATTTGCTTTTGAAATTAAACTCAGGAAAAAAAATATTTCTTCATAAGAATGAATATCATGCTAATTCAACTTATATAATGAAATTAAACTTTTCAATCTGTCTTAGAATTTAGGTCATGAATTCCAGTAAGCATCTAAAATGCTTGATATTTCTATAATAAGGATAACGTGAATGTGAGTTTTCTTCTTTCAGATCAATCCAAGATGTCCTTTTAATCCTTTAATGTATAAAGAGATTGAGTGCCAATAGGATTACTTATCAGGTACACTATGACCTTCTAATCAGAAATTACTTCCAATAAGTGGCTTATGTATATGCTTTTGTATATAAAATTTCTACACTTCAGCCGCCTTTCCTCAAAAAAAATAACTACAAAGCACATCAGCATCAATCCAGATCATCTTTAGCAGCAACTTTAGAAATTACAGTGATTTAAAAGCAATATTTCATGATCTGAAATGGCATCTAGTCCTTCACCATTTATGAGAATCTTGGCCTTAAATGCTGAAGAGCTAATATCAGCTAAGTCTGTTCTCCTGAACCTTAGATGACTAGGGCAAAATACCTATTTTATCATTCAGATTCCTCATTACTCTGGATCATTTATGTAGTCTTGTTTCATAATTAAAACCATACAGTACACTTACACACATGCACACAGGAATAGGAACTACTCTAAAGCAAGACAGCTGAGATTCCAAGTTCACAAGACTTACTTGGGTTTTGTGCCATCCCACATCATTAAAACCACATAAATCATTTCAACAAACCTGGATAAAGGGGTGGGAGAGAGAAGAGGAGAGGAATGGAAGGGAAGGAAGGAAAGGGAAGGGAAGAGAAGAAAAGAGAAGAAAGCTGTGATTTCCACTGCAATAAAATGTGAAATGCATGAAGATCTTCATTTACAATTACATTCGTTGTGAGCAACTTTCTCAACTTAGAGAAGAGCACAGAGAACAGCCTCATCGCTCACCACTGAGCTATGACTCCTGGCCAAACAAGTGCCCCATTTAGCAGCAGAGTGTATCTTTTGAGGAATTTCTACTGGGTCCATCTCTTCATCTTTAGAATTGGCTCCTAGTAAGGTAAAAGAGTGATCAGGCCTCAATGCAAAAAACTCAACTTAGGGATTGTTTTAAAGCTTCCAATTGTGAATTTTCTTTTCTTTTAAAAGAAGACTTTGAAAGGTTCTTTTGAAGTCTTCATTGTCATATAAATAAAAGCAATTTCTATTTGGTGCCCAGTTCTGTTCTTGTGCAGAAGTTCTTTTAGATACATTATTTCCTCCCATTCAATGACCTTGTTCGGGAGGCCTGCAGTCAGCATGTGAACCTCAGGTATTTTTACCGATTTCTCAATTTACCCCAGAGAGTAAGTGTTCAAAGCAAGGCTAGAATCCCAGGTGCCCATCTCCAATGCAGGACTTTGAAGAGTACTCTTTTTCTACATAATCAAGTATGTTTGATTGCTTGAAGTATTAAATGGTACGTAGAAATAAGACCCTCCCAGTACTATCTCGTCAGTGACCACAGTTATTCATACTCTTCCCTGAGCATCTAATTTAGTTCAGAGAGTGGCTTAGGCCCCAGGGACAGTTTGGTTCACTGATGTTTAGGACATTGTGCACTCCTTAGCCATTGAGTTTAATGTTTCCTGTTTTATGACTCCAGGCCCAGTCCCACCTCTCTGCTGGATTGCATTGTCCTGAAAAAATATTTATATGTACCCAGGGATTCCAGTAATGGGCTCATAAAAAATTCAATAAAGAAATGTTTTAATCAAAATACGCTGTCTGACATCACAGAATCACCAGAATTCTCATTTAAAATTGGAGCGCATCGCTGAAAAACGTTGATTGCTGTTGCAACCTCACTGGTTTCTAAATGCATTCTGTTCATGCTCTGCTGTTGATGGAACTGGCTACTGATGTGTATCCTTAGAAGAATCTTTTTGTATAACAAATAAAGAATCTCAAAATCTATAAAAAAAAAAAAAAAAAAAAAAAGGCCTACCATGTCTCCCAGAAATGGTGCCAGAGAAACAGAGAAAGGGCAGCCATCCCACTTCCTTCTGCTGGGTGTAATGATTGTGTGAGCACCATAAAAAGAATAATATATATCTTTAAGAGGAAAGAAATGTCCTTTTATTCCCCCTGAGCAACTGCACGTGCAAGTTTCCTAAAGTATCTTTGCAGTGCAAGCTGCAGGTCCTTTTCCAAGGTGAATAAAATCCCCACAAATGCCTGCAAGGAGAGATGTTCCTGATGCTTCCCCTGGGCATTTGCTGAGCTAGCCAAGTCTGCACTCATGCTATAGATCACTTTGGCACCATTAAAGAATTACAGGGCATCACATGGTCTTGTAGGAATTAATCACTGCTTAACAGTATGTGCTTCTGTGTTTATGAAGTCATTTGGAATATCTGCATGTAACCACCAGCTCAGGGAGTCAAGTATCTGCAGGTAATGAACCATGGCATCGTGTTATGGTCGAGCTAGAGAATGTTCCAATTGGCAATTAATATGCTAGCAGCAAAGTATATTTCTTTTATGGAAAGTCAGAATTATAATTTGAAACATTTTATAAACCACAGAGAGATCCTATTTATATCATATTTTGCCAATATAGATCTTCACAAAGGATTTCAAGGTGGGGACAGGGTAATGTCAAAGATAAAAGCCCTCTGGCATTGTACAGCAAGTAATTCTTTAAAGGCACAGCTCACAGCTCATATAGCCTTATGCCTCTATTTCCCTTCAGGGACCCCTCAGAAATATTAACCAAAGAATATATATTAAATTTCAGTTTCAAGTATTTGCCATCAATAAAACAGAACTGCAGGTTATGGTCTACTAAAGATTTAACTGCCCTAAAAAAACTTTTGGCAAAAGAGAAAGAGAAATAAAATGAAATGAAGTGAAAGGAAAAGAAAAGCAGTAGAGATGAATAGACATACTTTACATAAATAGGTAGTAGCTTTTAGTAGTTAAAGGAATACCGAGAACAGGAAGACCAAATAAGGAGCCCTTTTCTAGATATCTCAAATGTTACACAATTTTTCACTTATAAATATTTATCTTGCTTGTATGATTTAGATAATCTGCTCAAGCATCAATTAACGTCCCAATAAAAGACAAGATTTACAAATGTGAGGGTTTATGTAAGGCTGTCGAGCTATGTGCTGCTAATTCATTTCTAGTTCAAGTTGTTTATCATTATTGTGCTAAATTTTAAAGTGTTGAAGAAGTTTTTAAATCGATGATTTTGGAATTTATATGTAACAAGTACCCTAGAAAGAGGGTACTCCACCAATACTAGAATTCTGGCATAAGCACTAATCAAATCATTGAGAATTTTATATAGCTGAGGCAATGTGCATTGCTACCATTTTTTGTTTTAAATTTATATCAAGAAAAATGGGAAGCAAATCAGAAATAATCCATTCTCCCTCTTCCATTCTTTGATCTCCATGAATTATCACATCTCCATGAGCAACTGAAATCTTCACCTTCAGATTATGTAGGATTCTCCCATCCCCCATTTTGATCCTACTAGATTAAAGAAATAAATGCAAAATCACCCATAACTAAAAATATATCTTCCACATAGCTATTGAGTTTTCCTGACTCAGAATTTTTATTTTCAGTTGGTAAACATCCCAGGAAGTTCTCTTGGTACCAAAACATTAGAATCCCAAAGTAGCCATTCATAGTCTTTTATCCATTTATTATTCTAACATCATGTTGGTATGTTCTGCTTAAATTACAGCAAAAAATTCTGAAGTCAATGTGGGAAAAGGCCAGTGAGGAACTAGTATTGAACACAGATACTTTAGTTTTGTTTGGAAAATAAGGATCTAACTGGAGTCTCGATTGTTTTTCTCTTTAACCAATAAGAGAGGGAGAGAAGGAAGGAGAGAAAAAGCAGGGGTAGGTAGAAGAAAAAGCAGGGGACAAAAGAGAAGAGAGGAGAGGGAAGAGGAGGAAAGAAGAGGGAAGGGAAGAAGAGATCTTCAAGGTGTGAGACTTAAGAATGTGCATGTCCAGGAGAAAATTTGGAGAAATATATGAATTGACTTATTCGGTCTCTTTTGCCACCTTTATACCCCCAACATATAGTAGTTCTTAAAAATGATCATATAACCATTAAATCAAAGATAAGAGTATCTTAGTTTTCATTCTTCACCTTGAATGAAACCATCTTTTGCCTCTCATTTTCTTTATAGTTCCCAATGATGTCTTTGCTATCCAGAGGTAGTCAGTCGACCCTGAAAGTTTCTTTGGAAGCAAAGTCAGAGGGAAATGATTTCCTTATGCTAGTGAGACTCACCTCTTGCCAAGAAATTTTGCTTTAAATCAAGGAATCAGCTTCCCATGTGGTCATTTCATGCTTCAGTTCTACTGAATTTTTGTGCTCTTTGAACCCTAATTTAGAATTAAATTTCCATTTCCTTGTATTAGAAGTGATGGGAAAGGCTATCTAGACATGCATTTATGTTTAAATTTGAGTCCTCCAAGTTGCTCAGTGCTTTGGTTTGGGGCTTATTCAAATCAACTGGAATGGCCCGGATGCCATAGTTCAGGTCAGTCACTTTCATTCCTCATCTTGTAGCCTTGACTTGCACTAATGTAATCTTGTCTGCTGGAGTAAGAGGTGTGACCACTGTGTTATGATCTGCATTTCAGCTCCAAACCCCTCTGGCCTAACAGCCTAGGTAGGGGCTCTCTCTATTTAGCCTACCTATGGCTCAATCTGATTATGCCATTATGAAAGTGACTCCTGGTTCTCTACCTAGCCCTTCCATGGCTGTTCAGTCTATCTACTGAATGTTCTAGCAACCTCTGCTAATGCTACTGTTACTGTTATGCCACAGTCTTCTGCAATGCAAGGTAAATAAAAGTTACATGCATATCAGGAAATCAAGAGTTTCAGAGTAAATATAAGTTCTCTCATCATCTCTAATTGTCACTTGCTGTGGATGTCAAACTGACAGAGTAGCAGAATCTAATTTCCTTGTTTGATTCACCATGAAATTAAACTGAACTGACAATTTTTATTTTCACCTGGCAAATTCGTCCAACACTATTTAAATCTAGCTAATCAAGTACAGTTATCTGTTGCAAGCACTCATCTCTCCTACCACACCTCTGATTTGCAGTATTCCACTTCCTGGACTCCCTCCGACAGCCGTGTGTTGGATTACATTTACAGTTTTAGAAGGTGTAAAAGAATGCATGAACATAGCCAAGGTGCCAGCAAATGTATCATGTCAAAAAATTGCTACTGAAAGATGAAAAAAAGAAAAATAGAAAGAATTTAAGTTGAAAACAAAACTCCCAGACTGCAACACTGTTAAAAAAAAAAAAAAAAAAAAAAAGCCAGTCATATGGTTTAGTGAGGTCTGTGCTCAGTAGAATAGAAAATATAATTCTGAAGTTAACTAACTCTTGGGGAAAAAAACATGTTTAACCCCTGTAAAACACAAACAACACTCCTCAGAGGTAGTATTATAGTAGGAAGTGCTGAATCCATATTTTGTCAGATGAAACTGTACCATCTGGCAATGAGGAATAGCCACTGATAGATGAAATATAATTCGAGTTTTCAGACACAAAGGAGGTTCCACATCCTGAATCATTATGCAATGTGAGGATTTTAGGGCACCAAAAACATTATAAGTTTCATCACTTAGCCAGAGGCATTTATCAACACCTCTGAGGGGGCAGCTTCAAGAAGGAAGGAACCTGGATTTATTCAATCAACAGAACAACTAAATAGGTTTCTTGAAACTTGGATCTACTAGAAGACTATTACCTTGATCCCAACCTCTCTTCAGTTTCCTCTCAGTTCCCATATTTCTACACTGATTGATCATAGACGTGTATCTGAACTTTCTCTGCTATGAAACAGAAGGTCCATGGATTTAATATCAGCCCCAGGACATCTTCAAAGATGAACAGAGACTCAGTAGATTCCATATTTTGGATAGAAGATAAAATATCTATATCCTGAGTGCTTACGAACCATGTAGGAATCTAATTGAACATGTGGTACAATCCTAAGAAAAATGTACTCAGTGAATTGACACGTAATTGCAGACGGTATCTGTGGATTTCTTGAAGCCCTTCCATTAACTAAAAATAATAATAGCTATAATTTTTTGAGCATTTTCTATGTGCTGGACACTGTGCTAACACTTTAGAGATCTCATCACACCATCTGGCATTGCCTCTTCAGCCCTGCTGGGAAGAATCATTAAATTAAAACTCTAGGCCACTCATTCCTGGAGCACTTACATGAAATTGCTCTTCTGACAAGCTTCTTAAGTGCAAATAAGCACGTACAAGGAGGAGCACCTGCATTGTAACTTTAATTTAGGACTTGTATTTTAAATTATGGATTGTTTTTATTCCTCCCATTATCTTAGTACATATAATATATTTCTCTTCAAAGGAAATTAAACAGATCTATTCAATGAATCTCAATAACACCTGCTCTGGAGAAAGACTGGCTGATTCTACTTCTGCCCAGATTCCCTAAAATTATTTTTGTATCTACCGTATTACCTAGGTTTCCTTTGAATCACACTAAATATATTCCTCAAATATTTTTTTCTTTTTTTTAACAAAAGTGTAAAATCTTAAAATTATTTTCATAGTTTGAATATTTATAAAGTCCCAAAAGAAGATACATCATCCCCAACTGATGTGGCTGATTAACTCATAGAGGATGAATAACTTGCTCTGGTTCACACATCTGGTCACAAGGTTTAGCAAGCTATTCAGTCTAAAACTAAAGACCAAATTTTCAGTTAGTATACTTTACTTACCTAGACTTTAGGGTAAGAATCACTGCTAAACAACATTAATGTGTTATAAACGAATTATTATTATCTTACTTGAACTAGAATAGAATAAACAATAATGTCAACAAAAGTTGGCCTTAACCATATCATAAAGCATTTAGTTTATCTCAGGCTGACAAGTGAGGTTAGATATTTTATTGTTCAAATTCCATCTCATTCACTACCAAAAGTAGCTCCCTCCCGAAACCTCTGCCTAGTCAGTCAGTCTCATTTATCAGAAAACGATGATTATCTATAGTAAATCCAATTATAAAAGGCAAAGACAAGGAGAATCTCAGCTCTGAAGGCTTTAAAAGCTATATTTTTGCACTGCCTCTATATTAGTCTTTAACCTCCTCCTAGTAGACATGACAGGATGTGCATGTGGAAACTAACCTTAAGTAGCCTATTCAGGATAAATGAGGAATTTACCAAGAAGAAAAATGGGAAAGTGGAGAGTACAAGAGCAACTATAAAAAAGCAGAACAGAAGCACTGGAATAAATGTCATTATGAGGTGGCAGATGATAGAGAAAGCTGAGACTGACAGGAACAGCAGAAAAGGGTTGTCAGGATGGATTTGAGAAAATGAGTAAGATGAAAGTGATTTGCAAAAGAATAAAGGGCAAGAGGGCAAGGAAGGAAAGAAAAAAATTCAGGGCCTCCTGATGTTCTGTCCTCCTGTACTATAGATCCTGGTGGGGGCGGATGAAGAGGAGAAATAACAAAAGAGCCCTAACAGACCATTTCCTTGAAAAAAAATGACTTCCAGGGAGAAATAAGTTGCCTTTCAACTATAGATGTAGGTGTGGGTAAGTAGTGAGTCCAAGAATGTTCCTTCTTAAATGCCTTCATGCTAAGTCATTAACACCACATTCTAATCCATAGGTAGGTATTGAATATGCAATTCTAGAAAGAAGTCCATAATAATGATTCAGGAAAAAAATAAGAAAGAACTCTGTATTTTCCATTAGAGACAGTGACTGGTAAATGAGCACTCTCATTTTTTTCTTTCCTTATTTCTTCTCTCCATCTTTCTCTATCCTTCCTTCTTTCTTTTTTGTCTTTTCTTTTTTTCTTCCTTTGTTCCCTTCTTCTCTCCCTCCCTTTCTCTCCTCCCCCCTCTTGTTCTCTCTCTCTCTCTCCTCTTTCTTTTTCACAAGCTAAAACATTATGAAATGGCATTTTGTAGCATAGTGCAGTATACTTCATGTTCAGGTGAAAGAAGCAGTGAATCAGCTCAGGCAATGACCTAGGAGTACAATGTGAAATTGAATTGCTTAAAGGGAAAATTTAAATGTCCTTATGTTCAACAGAGAAGAGCTGCACCTGGCAAAAGTCTCTATCTCCTTTCCTAGATCAACACTCTAATTTGGAAAAGGATTCAAGGAGTGGAAGGGATGCTCCTGGGGACAAAGTTAAGCAAAGAAACATCTACTGTCAGGAACTTGAAGAAGAAACCAGAGCAATAAAAATAAGTTTGTTGATACTCCAAAGAGAAGACCAAGTCACAAAATAAAGGTAGCAAGCAGAAGATGTAAAAACAACATACACAAGGTGCCAAATCGTGACCAGAAACTTGTACCAAAATGTAAATCAATCTACTTTTTTCTTTATTGAGAAGGTCTTGCTACTGCTGTTTTTTTCTTCTATTCAAATAATAATAATAATAAATTAATAGTAGCTGAATAGTGAAACTCAACAACAGCGAATTTGGTGATAAGGTTAATTTATATTCTGGTGAAAGCATTTTCTCTCCTTGAAGATTAGTAACAACATTAACAAAAAGAAGTTCTGTGGACCACAAGTTGAATAAAACCAGTTTAGATTTCAAAAGAGAAGAGGTCAAATTAAGAAAATATTACCAGATTTCCAAGCAAAGAGTAAGCAACAGAAACACTCAAGGCAAGAGAGAAGATACAGAGCTCTGCTCACCAGGGACAGAATATAAACCCTTCAGTGACCTACTTCCCCCAGCCATACCCTATCTGCCTATAGTTACTGCCCAATTAATCCGTATCAGTGGATTAATACACTGATTAGGTTACAGCTTTCATAATCTTATTTTAACATTGAACATTCTTATATTGTATCTCCCATATAAGCTTTTGGGGGACACCTCATATCTAAATCATAGCACTGATTATATTCATTTGTCAGGGATGCCATAATCAAGTGCCATGGACTGGGTGGTTTATATGATAGGAATTTATTTTCTAACAGTTCTTATAGACAGAAGTTCAAGATCAAGCAGGATTGATTTCTTCTGAAACTATTTTCTATGATGGCCATCTTTTCCCTATATCTTCACAAGGTCCTCCCTCAATTCATGTCTGTGTCCTAATTTCTTCTCCTGATCAAGATACCAGTCATATTTGTGTAAGGCTCACCATACTGACCTCATTTTAATGTAATCACCTCTTTAAAGATCCTATGTACAAATAGTCATTTTCAGTGGTACTGGGGGTTAGGACAACAAGAAACAAATTTGGGAGGGCACAACTCAGCTATAACACTGACAAAGCTCCAAACTACAATGGGTGCTGTGAGCACACAGGGCCATGTGTCACCATGCTGCCTACACAGTGACTCACCCAGCACGCTGTAGGTATAGGGAGGGGGCAGAGGGCTCCAGTTCTATTGGTTGGATGGATGTTTTTTATCACTTCCCTGTTCTCTCCTTGAATCAACTGTCAATTTTACACTCTTAAAAATTCACCTGGAAAATAAATTTAGATTAAGGATCAATAGATCCAAAGAGAAAAGTAGCTGGGTTTATGACCAAAATTCTAGGGCTGTGATCGGCACAACTCTTACTCAGACATCTTACACAGGATTACATGGTAAATTCATAGTATCTGTGAGAGACTGGGGCTCTTGATTCCCCTCAATCTATTATAAAGTGCTTTCTCAATACCTGGACATATTTTTTTTCAAACAATACAAATTTTAGAAAATTCAGAATTCGGAGTGTATAATTCAAATCTCTAAGCTACCAAAATATAATGCATGTGGCTTCCATGAACCCAGATATTTGAAGCTTTTCATGTCTTCCTTTGGACTAAAGTGCTTATCTCTTGGATTCAACCAGATGACGTCATGGTTTTTTCTACCTTTGGGATATTTCTGCTCCATTCAATTAGTTCTCTGCTCTGGGCAAGAATTCTATCCAGTTACCCCAGTCATTGAAAAATGCCATTTCATTTGCATTAAGCAGAAGCAAATGCTTAAGGTGATCTGTTTGGATGAAATCCATCTGAATTAGAATACTCCTGCAAGGTTTGAGTGCAGGATCCTATTTTATTCTGTTCCCTTTATAGAGAACACTCAAACCTGCTCTGATTCTTTGCTCATTAACAGCATAAATCAGGCAAAATGTTAAAAGTCACTGTTGCAATGGTATTTGATAGAGAATTTAAATTAGACCACAGAGAAAAATGACAGTACTCCTCTGAGGCAGTATGATTCATTTCTTGGTACCAAACCAAAAGTTGAAAATGCAGTGCAATTTTATAATGAACAGAGACATTGCCTCTGGCCCTCACAAAACTCCAAAAATAGTTAGAACAAGGCTGACCAAAAATCAGAATGGTTCTATACAGAACATTTTCAGAAGTTCCTTCCCCATTCATCTTCACAAGTAGATCTCCCCTCTCCCTCAGACTCTCTACCTTTGGGACTCTATTTCCTCTGTCTCTTGGTATCATTTGTTCTGCTCCTGACTCTCTGTGTTTCCATCTCACCTTGTTTCAGGTTTTGTTTTCTTTGGCTCTGTCTGTGCCACCTTCTCTCTGTCTCCTTATCATTTTCTCTGTTCCATTCTATCCTTTTCCTTCTCTTACCCCACTACCGCCTCATCTCTTGCTCTGTATGCCTTTGAGTCTCTGTCTCCTCTGTCTCTTTATTCCCATCTTGTTTTCTTCACCGTGTTTCCAAGTCTCTTCTACTACATGAATCTTTTTGTGGCCAACACACACACACACACACACACACACACACACTGAACAGTGCTTAGAGCAATGCTGGGTTTTTTAAAAGTTTTTTTTAGCAATGTTGTTTTGATGTGTTATTTTTTACAGTTGTTTATTAAAGGTTCCCAAATTATTTCTGCCTGATGAGACAGGTAGGAGTGCTTTATCTCATTTCATCCTCTCCCCTCACCAAAACTGGCATGTGTTTTGTGGATCATCCAGCAGAGGATGTGCAACCTGTGCTTTCTATACCACTTGATCCTGGGAGATAAATATGCACACTTCTTCCAGATGATTAAATCCAGCTTAGCACAGTGTTAAACTTGCCAGTAGGGTCTCAGATCTCCTTCATAGTCAGTTTGACCAGAGACAGACTGCTGTAGCTGTTTCTTGCTTGGCTACTTCTGCTATTCCAAGTGACTTCTGAGTTACTTAACACACAGCCTACATAGTATTTCAGTCTTATGCTGTAGTTCAAACTACCATGATAGAACTCTAAAGTGTATTTTGAATAGCTTGCTGGGCTTGAAGAGCAGAGATTATGAAAAAAGATTTAGATTTAGACTTCTGAATAATGTAATGGTCTTAAAATGGGAGAGAGTCATTGGGGTCAGAAAATCAAAGAATAAACCCTTTGGGAAAGTGTGTACATTTGTTCAGAAATGGAGTATTTTGTAGTTTATGCACAGTTAATCACATAATTGTTGGGGACAAATAAACAGCACCATTATCACATTACCATATAATTACTATTGTTTCCTAAGAAGTTACTATGTAGTTACTACATTATTACAGAAAAATAAAGCATGTTATTTCACGGTAACTATGCAATTAGTTCATGTCACCATCAAATGTACACTTATTGAACCAACAAAGAAATAAAATGTTCCATTTTTCCCTCCATGTTCATGAGTCATAATATTGTCTCTCTTTTAGAAATGACATAATGAATCAATGTTCTAATGTAGAAAAAAATGCAGATTGTGATTTTCTCCTGATTTTTTTTTTCTGGTGAGCAAATGAATACCTTGGAAACCACAGATGCAAAACAGTTAGCATGCCAGATACCCAAGCAAACAGATTCCATCAAGAAAATCTACTGCATTTAATGAAAGGAACAATGGGGTCTTTTTGGCTGTGGTAAGGAGGGGGCACCTTGGCAAGCTGGTGGCTAGAAGGAATGAGGAAAGGATTAAAAACACTTTATTCTACAATTTATATGCAGGCTAAAAGCATAGCAAACAAAAACTGGTACCATGTTATGTGTACATTCCCAGAAAAATTTCAGTTTCTATTGCACATACTTTGAAGGAGAAATCCAAGATTTCAATATTTAAATCATTCTATAAAAAGGAAGCCACTTGGTAAAAGTTGGAATGCACTCTCAGGAGTTGGTTCTGGTAGTGCAAAAGAAATTTAGGATTAAAAAGAAGAGGTGCACTTTATTGTTTGTTAATGCCAGTGAGTCTTTATATTTAAAGCCTTGTGTACAACCATCGTTCTATGAAGCTAATTGCTAGCTGCTTAAAATAATGAGAACAGTTCTGTTTATTGTAACTAATTGATTTCCAATACTTCAAAATTAATTGGGCAGAACAGGTCAGCCCAAGCTTTCTTTGAGGCATGTTTTAATGGGCTCTGAATTTAAGAAATTAATGGACAGATTAGTATAATTTATTTTCACATTTGTTATTTTTCTGGAAGAAAGAGCTTTAAAATTCTCCTGGGAACAGACTCTATTCCTATTCCATTTCTCAATCCTTTCCTTTTATTTTTCTGCACAGTACTCAACTCACTTCTCCTTTATTTCTAGCAGGAAAATCCCTGCTCTTCCTCGCTGTACTGAATTTAAATTCTAATCATGAAGGTGAGAAGTCCAGGGATCCTCTGAACCCACTAAAATCCTTACAATACAGTCCCCGCCCTCTTTGATGTACAAAAGGATACCTAGAGGGAAACTTGTATTTGTCTTCCCATCTATTCAATATTTATGTTTACATGGAGATTTCATAATATCCATAGCTGATGTGGAATGTGACTATCATGGGTTTTACTCCCATAGTAGATTATGTTAAAATAGGGAGCTTATCTGGGTGAGCCTGACCTAGTCACATCAGCTCTTTAAAAGATGAGTCTTTCTTCAATGGGTCATAGAAAAAGAGATCAGAGACCTGTGTTCCCAGTAGTAGCTCAGAAGAAAGCCAGTTTCCATATGGTGAATTGCCTTTGGGGACCACATTAAAACAGATGATGGATGACCTGAAGAATCGAGAGTGGTCTCTGGTCCACAGCTGGAAGGCAAAGAGATAGCAACAGTCCTGCAACCACAAGCAAATCAATTCTGCCAGCAATCAGTGAGTTTGGAAGAAGACTCCAAATCCAGATGACAACCACTGATCTTGCTGGCACCTTACTTTTAGCCTGGTGAGACCCTGAGCAGAGAATCTAGTCACACCACAAAATATACTTGACCTACTTGAAAGTGTGAGATAACAAATTTCTTTTATCTTACCAGTTTTTGTTTTGCAACAAAACATCTGACTCTTGAATCTGTGGGATTTTTTCACTTTTATACTTTTCATTTGAGTCCATTTGGAGATGTGTTGTTGAGGTCTTGTCGTTTTTCTCTGGCAAAACTTTCAATTCAAAATTTAATATTAACTGGACATAGTATTTAATGACTTTATGAAATTAATTTTTTTAAATAGAACCAGAGTCCCCCCAAGAGTCTCCCTATCAGTGCAAGTTTTTCCATTGAAAGGACACTCTTTCCACCTACATCAAGCTTCTTCTTTGAAAAACTGATTAAATACCCTATCTACCCATTGCCAGAGTTGGAAGTATCTGCTAGACCCAGGTATAAATGATGTGATACAATTCATAGATGAAGGGAAGAGGGAAATCCAGCTTTGCATCAGTCCACATCACATTTGTGAAAATCACAAAAAGAATGAGATTTCAACTCACATGGCTGATGCTGCATTTATAACAGGTGTATCCCTGTCCAATTCCTACAAAGAGACTCCAAGAGAAACATGCAAAAGCCAGGTAACACCATGTTTTCATTTAATAAATGTTACTGTGGATAAAGACATCAGAGTGGTCTCTGTGAAGCTGAACCCATGGATAGACTATCATTTAAAAGTACAATTTAAGCCAGGCATGGTGTTGCATACCTGTAATCCCAGCAACTCAGGAGGCTGAGGCAGAAGGATCACAAGTTCAATGCCAGCCTCAGCAACTTAGCAAGGTCTTGTCTCAAAATAAAAAATGAAAAGGGCTAGGGATGTGGTTCAGTGGTTAAGAACCCCTGGGTTTAGTTCACAGTACCAAAAAAAAATACATAAAATAATAGAAAAGAAAATTTTAAAAATACCATTTAATCACTTTGAGAATCTAAAATAGAGTTGTCATTTAAGTGTTTATTGGAGATTTGGAGGGTAAAGGATTAGGGAAAACCTACGTCTCTGCTATGGCCCTTGGTTGTTGCTCTTGTTTTGTTTTAGATATGTGCTCAGTATCTGCTCCTTTTATAAAGAATGTGTGTGTTGGCGGTTTTTGTTTTGCAGTCAAAACACTTGATTTTTAATACAGGTTTTTGAAATATAACCAATGTACCATAAAATTCACTCTTTTAAATTGTCAAATTGAGTGGCTTGTAGTATATTCATCAAGTTGTGCAACCATCACCACTGCCTAATTTTAGAACTATTTTTTTATCACCCTATAAAGACAAGCTTTATCCATTAGCACCCAGTCCCCCAGTTTCCCCTGGCCAAACACCTGGAAACCTCTTATCTACCTTGTTTTTATAGTTCTGCCTCCTGGATATTTCACATCAACAAAATAATATAAGGTATGGCCTTTTCTGTATGGTTTCTTTGTTAATATTTTCAGGGTTTATCTCATTGCTGTATGAATCAGTACCTGGTTACATTTCAAAGTTAAATAATGTTCCATTGTATGGGTGTGCCACCTTTTGTTTATTAATTAGTTAGTGGACATTTGAATGGTTTTCTACTTTTGGGTTATGATTAATCATGCTGCTAGGACTATTAATGTACTAGTTTTTCATGTGAACCCATGTTTCAATTCTCTTGGGAATGAAATTATTGAATCATGTTGTGATCATGTTTAACATCTTGAAAAACTGCCAGACTATTTTCCAAAATAGCAGCACCATTTTGAAATCTGATCAACAGTGAGTGATGCTGTTCAATTTCTCCACATATGCACTAATACTTGCTGTTGCCTCTCTTCTTTCTTCTAAGCATCTTAAAGGATATGAAGTATTAGGCTTCCCTAATGACTACTGACGTTGAAGATATTTTCATGTGCACACTGGCAACTATTTCCTCATTGGATAAATGTCTACTCTAATTCTTTCCCCTTTTTCAAATTGAATTGTCTTCTTGTTGAGTTGTAAGAATTCAAGATATAAGTCTGTTATCAGATATATGACTTACAAATATTTTCTCCTCTTCTGTGGGTCACCTTTTAATTTTCTTGAGAGTGTCTTTTGAATCATAAAAGTTTTTAATTTTGATCATATCCAAATTATGATTTTTCTTTTGATGGTTATGTCGTTGGTGTCACATCTAAGAAATCATTCAATCCAAAGTCATAAAGATTTATGTGTATGTTTAATTGTAACAACTTTATAATTTAATTTGTACATTTAGGTCCATGATCAATTTTAATTTTTTCATATAGTATGAAATAGGGGTCCAGTTTCAGTCTCCTACCAGTGGATATACCCTCATCCCAGCACCACTTGTAAAAAGACTATTCTGCTACCATTGAATAGTCTTGACACCCTTATCAAAAATCAATTGAGCATAAATATATGTGCTTATTTTTGGATTCTCAGTTCTATTTCACTGATGAATATGTATTACCTTATGCTAGTACCATACTATCTTGATTACACTAGCTTTGTAATAAGTTTTGAAATAGGGAAATGTGAATCCTCCAACTTTGCTCTATTTTGAGATTGTTTTGGCTATTCTGGATCCCTTGAATTTCCATATGAATTTGAGGATCAACCTTTCAGGTTTTGCAAAAATTGCTTTGAGATTTAGATAGGGGTTTTGTTAACTCTGCAGTACCATTTGGGGAATATTGTCATTTTAAATATTAGTCTTTAGTTCAAGAACATGGAAAAATCTTTCATTTATTAGTTCTCTATTTAATGATGTTTTAAGGTTTTTAGTGTAATGCACAAGTCTTGTACCTCTTTTGTTAAAAGCATTCCTAAGTATTGCACTTTTTCTACTGTTATTGTAAATGGAATTATTCTCTTGATTTCACTTTCTAACTAATTGTTCATTAATAGAACAATGTGTTCTCAGGACAATATGGCTACGGTGAATTCTAGGATACCACGACTATGTCACATACACTCTTCAGAGATCTATCTATAACTGTGTTACATTTGCAAGAAAATATGTTTCCATTTTTGTTTCTCAGATAAAATATTTTCTGATTTTTAAATAATAGGAATGCTTTTTAAACAAAAATACAGCTATAAATATAGAAGCAATTTTCTTAACATTCTTCATTTAGGCAAAAATTTTTACTGACCTTGTTTTATGGGCCAGGCACTACTATGGTTCTTGAGAGACATCAGTAAACAAAGCAAAGATACATGCGTCCTTGGAGCTTACCTACTTTTTTGGGAGGGCGGGTACCAGGGATTGAACTCAGGGGTACTCAACCATTGAGCCACATCCCCAGACTGTTTTTTTGTATTTTATTTAGAGACAGTATCTCACTGAGTTGCTTAGTGCCTTGCTTTTTCTGAGGCTGGCTTTGAACTTGTGATCCTCCTAAGCTGCTGGGATTAGAGGTATGCACCAGAGCTTACCTTTTTTATGTATAGAATATGTCCAAATTTTGAAGAGGAAAAGTATTTATTAAGAATCTTGTCCTAGGGAATATTATAATCTGATTATTATAGTCAAAAAAGTAGTAGGCTGACATTTGTCATGGATATAACTATTATATATCCACATATATTATTTGTTTTACTCAATTAATTATATTTAATAAGGATTTATAGTATCAAGATCTATGCTGAGGGCTTTTTAAGATACAGCCTCTGCCTCAAATGGCTTACATGTTAAAATGGGAGCTGTATAATCAGACTATTCCTGCCTGATGTTATAGGATAAACCACAACAATATGACAAGATGTCAAACAACTTTAGAGTTGACAGATCTCACCAACTGTATCCATAGAGGTGGTCAAATCATGTTGAAATTGTATGATTAGTATGTTTATAAGGGAGAAGTGAAGCAGGGCTTGCATTATAAAAATGAAATATAATGTATATATATGTATGCATACACACATACACGTGTGTGTGTGTATTCTTACTTATATAGTCTGATTTATTCCTGAGAAGGAAGGAAAATATAAGAGGAAAGACAACAAGAAAAGAACAAAAGGAAAGAATAAGAAAAGTATATGAAGTATGAAAAGAAGAAAAACAGAGGGGAAGTAAGCAATCAGGAGAAGGAAGAGAGGCAACCACTTTTTTTTTTTTTTTTTTTTTTGTATATGTGACAGGGAAGGCACTTACCTAAAACTCTACATTAATTGCTTCATTTTCTGCACACAAAAGTCCAAGGAGAAGACATTACTATTATCTCTGGTTTGTAGATGTGGCAACCAAGGTCTAGATAAGCTAGCACATAAATTACCCAAAGTTATATATCTAATAAATTATAAGGGCAGAATTTGTCTCTGAGTTTGTCTAAATGAGTTCATGTGGACAAAATATGGACATATTTTGGGGAAATGGAAAGATTGCTGAGAGAGTTTAAAACAACAACAACAAAATCATCACAAAATCTTAGGAAATCTTTTCCAATCATATCAGAATCAGGAGCCAGCGAATGAGGTCATGAAGCAAGGCCCTTATTTCTTCATTCTTTCCCTTGCAGCACCTAGTACAGTGCCAAACACATGGTAAGGGTTTAGTTATATTTGGAAACCAATGGGGCATTTGAAAAAAACATTAGAAATGCGATAAGATCACAGAGCAGCATCACTGAAACCAAAGAAGCCTCAAGAAAATAGTGGTGAGCAGTATTCCATGTCACAGAGACTGCAAGAAGAAAGAATGCTGAAGGAAAACTGAAATAAAGCAATTAGAAAGCTTTGTCATTCTCTTAATGGTGTCATTATTGATTTTTCCCCTTAATTTTACTGAGGGCTATTTTACCTACAAAAGCTATATCTGGTTGAAAGGCACATTTTGATGAATTTTGACCACACATGCCTCTGTATACCACCAAAACCAAGACAATATTTACATTATTCCCAAAGCATCCCAAAGGATGCTTCATGTAATAATGTCAGCATTTCTTATTTTTAATATGCTTCATGTTTGATAAAGAGAATATTTTTTCATGAACAGAATTTCTTAGAATTATAATTAATTTAAATCAATGTGTCAATCTTTTATTTTACAGTGCATAGGCCCTGTGTTTTATTTACAAAATCTTTCCAGAACCTGAAGTCATGAAGAAGTCTTCAGATATTATTTTTAGAAGCATTATTGTTTTTACATTCATAGAAATCCTGGAATCCAACTATTGATCAGCTATAGAAACTTTATAAGGATAAAATATGTCTTCCTATTAGAATGCCTAAAGTCAAAAAGAGCTACTAATCTAAGCATTGGAAAGCAGTTTGCAGTTTCTTAAATAATTAAACAAACTGTTACAGCATGCCCTAGCTGTCTCCTCCTAGGTACTTCCTCAAGAGAAATAAATGCCATTTCTTTACAAAAACTCATACATAAATATTTAAAACAGTTTATTTGCAAAAGTCAGAAACTGGAAATTGTTCAAATGTCCATCAGCAGGTGAATAGATAAATAAATCTGGTATATCCATGAAGTAGAATATTACACAGAAATAAATATGAATAATGTTTTTAATTAAATAATTCTCAAAATCAACAATCTATAACAGAAGCCAGATACAAAAAGTTCCCATGTGACATAATATTTATAAGAAGATTTGAAAATTTGAAAGTGCAAATGATGGTAATAGAAAGTAGATTAATTATTTGGGGATGGGACAGATGGAAGGTAGAAAGGGAGAGGTAGAAAAGCACAATAGGGAATTTGGGGGGGATGGTGAATATGTTCATTATCTCGATTGTGATGATATTTTCATAAATCTATACATAATTTAAAAATTAAAAAATGGTATGCTAAAAACATGCGTGGTTCCCAGGATATCAAATAAGCCCTAATAAAGTTGCTAAGGTCATTAAATTGTGCATGCTTATACAATGGAACCCATAACAGCAGAGAAAATTAATTATAGTTGTATGTGGCATCCTACATGATGCCACATCCGTAAGCAAAAGAAGCCAGATAACAAAATGCGCATAGATTCTGATTCCATTTCATGAAGTTCAAGAACTGGGAAAATTTACCTATTATGTTAATAGTTACAACAGTGTTCATCCATAAAGAAAAATGAAATTATGTCATTTTCAGGAAAATGGATGGAACTAGATACTATTATGTTAAGTGAAATAAACCAAACTCAGAAGGTCAAGGATTGTATATTTTCTCTCACATGTGGAAAATAGGAAAAAGGAAAAGAAAGGTGCAGGATCTCATGAAAACCAAAGGGAAATTAGTAGAGGGCGGAAAGGAGGGAGTGGGGAGAAGGGAGGGACAAAGGGCTGGGGAGTGATATTGTTGAAATATTGTTACATTGTGTGCATGTACAAATATGCAACAACAAATCCCATCATTATGTACAACTATAACCCACCAATAAAAAATATGAAAAGAAAAAAAGAGTTACAACAGCAGAAAACTCGGGGAAGAAGAAAGAGTTTGGGAAGGAGATGAATATTGCCTCTTAGGAGATGAAAGTGCTATTTCTTGAACACAGTGGTGTTCCACAGAGTGTTTAAGGAGTTACAGAAGTGTTTTCTTTGTAAAAACTCATCGAGGTTTAATACTTGTGTTTGTGCAACTTCACGCTAGGGCATTAGGCTTCTATTAAAAGTTTAAACACATAATACAATACAAAACAAAGAAGAAGCTGAGGGTGAGCCTTGTTGAGACTATTTCAATAAGGTTACATGGATGAAGTCAGGTCATGAGAAGTGAGGCAACAGTCAATTGTAAAAACCAAATGTAAGCAAATCTTTTAAGAAACACTTGAAATAAAACAATAAAAATAGAAGATAAGAATCAAGGATGTAACAGTACTTCTTTAAAAAATATGATCTAGTGGTTAAGAGCATGTGCTTGGGAATAAGATATTCTTCATTTCAAATCATTTCTCTATGGCTTACTAGCTAAAACTTAGGGAGGTAATTTAACTCAATGTTCCTCAACTTTGGGAATAATAATAATTTAATTCTCTCAATTGTTGTGAGGATTAAATGGGAATTAAATGATTAAATAGAGTGCAGCATAGAGCACAACACCTACTAAGCTCTTTAAAAGTGTCAATAATTATTTGATAATGACAAAATAATTATTTGGTAATTGGAAAAAAATCACTGCAAAGGGATTACGGGAGGTTTTCAGAATTCGAGTATATTAGTTCATTTTTCATTACCATAACAGAGTAATGAAAACAGACTAACTTCATAAAGAAAAGAGATTTATTTAAGTTCACATTTCTAGAGATTTAAGAGCAAGGCATCAGCATTAGCTTGGATCTTTAAGTACATCATTGTAGATGGCATAAAAAAATGTAGGAGTTAAAAATTACATCATGAAATAGAAAGCCAGATAGAAACCGGGGTCCCATAATTCCTTCCCATGGTATTCCCCCAGTGACCTGAGGACCTCCCATTAGGCTCAACCTCTTTAATGTCCTGCCAACATTGCAACATTGGAGACCAAGTTCCCAATACATAAAATCTTGAGAAATAAACAACATGCAAACCATAACATCAGGTTTTACCCCTGCCAAAAGTTGTCACTGAGAGTCAGAAAAACCAGCAGAAAAATTTCATTCATGTCATGCAACAACAATATAAGAGTTCAGGATTGTTAGATATGGCTAGCTTTTCTCAAACAGACTTTGAGGCTGAAGGCTAAAGCACTAAACTGAAAATGTGTTGAGCACAGATCTGAATCTTCCTATCCTTCCCCATCTTGAAAGAAAACAAAGACCCATCAAGCTCTCAGATGAAACCCTTGGAGTGCTGTGCACTAGGAATAGGGGAGAAAGAGAGAATAACAGAGTCTCAGCAACATGGTAGCCCATTACATACTCAATTTAATACCTGATTAAATTGAGGTGATCAGTTTAAATTACATTTACCTAATAAAGGAACAGCAAACTCTGTATAGTGAAAGACAACATTACAGGATTCTTTTATACACAATGCCCAGGAAATAATAAAAAAAGTACTAGACACTAAAAAATACATGACCATGTGACTAATACTGAAGAGATAAGATAGAAGCAGACTAATAGATGATCCAGACTAGTGGTACAAAAACAATCCAGATTAACAGACAAAAATTTTAAAGTGACTATGATTAATATATTCAAATTAATAGAGTTCAATAATGTTCAAAATTACGGAAAAATAAATGAATCGATGCAAATGATGAGTCCATGAAATAAAGCCAATAAAAACTTTAAATATATGAAATATGTGAAAAGATTTTGAATATACATGAAAATAAATATATGTATATACTATAGCATTGAAAATTAGTATATGTGACATGATGAAGGAAGTTGTAATACATTTCATAAAATAGTTGTCATAGAGAAAATCATAGTCAAAAGTTAATTTAAATAAGAATAAGCAATACAGATGACAATAACCAATATGTTTTAGAAACAAACATATTTCTATAAAGTATATTCCTAAATAACTTATTAATGAGGAAATCACAATGAAAACTTTTAAATTTTTATAAATAATCAAAGCTTATATGATAAAATTGAAGCAGAGATTATAAAGGCTTAGCAATTACTACATTTGTTAGAAAAATTAGAAAGAATTAAAATGAAGAGTTGATTGCTCAATTCAATAAATATGAAACTTGAGTTAAAAACTAATACAAATAATACAGAAAGAATGAAACAAAATTGAAATAAAAGCAGGATTATATACCAAAAGCTGTTCTTTTGAAGAGATTTTTAAAACACAAAATGCAAAAAACCTTTAAAAAATAATCTAGTAAAAATAACTAAATGAATATTAAAATATTCTGATCAGTGATGACACCATAAAGTTTAAGGTTAGTTATTGACTGGGAAAAACAGTTGCAAGTTATATAACTGACCAAAGTTTAGAATACTGAATAAAAAACTTACATATCAATAAGAAAATTATTGCCAATATTTGAAAATGTCCAAAGCTACAAATAAGCAATTCACAGAAAGGACTAAAAAAGAAAAAATATATTTAATCTCAAACCAATCTGAGACATACAAATTAAAACAACTATAAGCTATCATCTCATGAATGATGATAACCAAAATTCAAAAACATGATAGAGCTATCCTACAGACAGGAATTCGTAATTTTTGCCTTGCTGTATGTCCAACACCTAGAACAATGCCTGGCTCATGGGAACCACTCAATAAATATTCATTAAGGTACTGAACAAATACCCAGTATGGGTAAGCAGGGGCAAAACAGACCTCATTTCCTTCAAGTGGTCTGAAAAATGCAATTACATTAGACAATAATCTAATCAAGATGGAAGGTGTACCTACCACTCAGCTTTTCCATTTCTAGTTACACACCCTTGAGGTATTCTCCCACACATATTGAAGAATATTCACTGAAACTATCTCTAATTGAATATTTAAAATAAAAAACTCTTACTTCCTTTCCAAAAGAGATTGATTTAATAATTATAGTGCATTCATATTATGGATTTCATATCGACGCAATAGTAAAAATGAATAAGACTTTATATAAAACATGGATTTTCAAAAGTATAACATTCATATGTCATAAGTAAGAAAAAGATCAAGTTACAATAGTATATAACCAGCACAATACTACTTACATAACCTGAAAACAGAACTGCAAAATGTTTAAAAAACACATATGCATTTTATCTGTGCTAAAGCTTGCATGAAGATTTTATTTGCCAGGTTTAGGACAGTTATTTTCAATAAGAAGAGGCAGAAGCAAACATTGAGCTCCTCTAGTGTACATTTCATGGACATTTTTGTTTGTGTAAAAGATCTAAGTCAAATATGTAAAATACTAAAATGTGTGTTGAAGTCAAGTAGTAAGTACATGAATGTTTAAAAATTATTCTATATGTTTTCTATGTGTTTGAAAATATTAAGATTCAGAAAAAAATGTAAGAATAGGATTTTCTTTGCCCTTGAGTCAAGTGGGGAGAGTGTCTCTGTAAGGTAGGAAGCAATATCTTCTAAGCAAGGAGCTTTAAATGACAGTGGGAATAATGAGGTATATAAGGTCCAGAACCTCAGGCAGCAAAACAACAATTGTGATTAGTAGTAATATGAAATATTCTAAGTTATCTAGATTAGTCTACAAAATGCAATCCTACCATAAATGAAGTTCACAAAAAAAGGTACAGGATTTGGAGAATGGATTGAGATGCCGCATGCAAACATGCAAGATCTTGAAAAGGCTACTTATGACTTCAACACCTTATGGTCTTAATTGTAAATGTCACCTAAAGGCTTGTGGGTTGAAAGTTGCTTCCTCAGCTTCTGGAGCTATTGGCTGGTAGTAGAAACTTTAAGATATCCAACCTAGTGGAAGAAAATTAGATCATTGAGAGTGTACCTTCAAAAAGAGTATCAGTACCCATGCCCCATCCCCTCTCTCTCTCCTCTTCCAGTCACCATGAGGTGAACAGGGTATTTTTTCCTACCATGTGCCCCCACCATGGTATTTTGCCTCACTATAAGACAAAAGTAATGAGGCTGAAGTCTCTGAAGTCATGAATCAAAATAAATCTTTCATCCTTACAGATTAATTATTTCAAGCATTTTGTCGCAGTGATAGAAAGCTAATACAACACATTTTCCAATGAAAAAATAAGCTCAGTAACATTGTTTAAAAGAGAGAGAGAATGATGTCATTCAGACAAAATTTTATAACTTTAATAGGGCCATACTGAATGCAGACACCCCAATCAGCATATGCAAGGCAGTTTTATCAAGTCCTTCCTCCCTCACACAAGGAAATCTGTGTATCTGTAGCCAAATGAAGATTTAAGCTCTGGCTGGCCTTGGCTCTGCCCCCATCAAGCCAGAGCTCACTGAACTGTTTGATGGTGAATGGCTTCTTTGGTTTTTAAACTGGTTAAATATGATGAAAATCTGTGCACAAACTTGCAAATGAATCAGAGAAAGACAAAGACCTTTGAAATGGACATTTCAAATGAGCTAAGTAGGCGAAGGAGCCTGTAAGTAATTGTTCATATTTCATGGGGACTTGGCTTTTCATGAATTCATCTCAGTGTCATCTTTCATACATATTACAGTGTCGGTTCATTAAAATTCTTGATGCAGCGCTGAACCTGGTCAGACTGAAATGGGGCTGACAAACCTCATGTCTGCCGCATAGATAACCAGACCTTATGAAGGTGAAATTAGTTTTCAGGAGCTGTACTGCTCACTTGATTGATTCCGTCTTAGAAGTCATATGACTTAATGTTTCCTGCTTGGGCTGCCTCTGTCATGCAAACATGACCTGATAACACATTGTCAGGAGCGCTCCAGAGAGCTAACAGCAATCTAACATCTTTCTACTGAGTGTGAAGTTCCATCTGAAATGTGCATATTTGATAAGCAGCTCGTCTTCTCTCTGTCCTTTTCATTTTCAGAAAGTTAATCTTCTCTGCTCCAGTGAGTGCTGTGGAGAGATGAGGTGGGCAGACATGCCGCAGGTGGCCTCACGCTGTAGCATGTGGGACAGCTTGCTATCTAGAGGCCAATGTGTCTGGGCATCACTTCCAAGAGGCAGCCAGGCAAGGAGTGACAAGGCAGGTCCACCATAGTGTTCAGGAGGTCAGCATTTCCAAGGGAAGAAAATTAAACCCCAGAGTTTCATTGGTATGTGTTACTTGACTTCGTTGTCAGGGATTCATTTAACTATCTCCTAACCGTGGCAAAAATTCATCACATGTTCAGTCTCAAATACAAACTGCTTCCCTTTGGATTAGAGGTAGCCGTAGAATTTTAACACTAGGAGACACAGAAACCCTCTCCCACAGAGCCCCATTTTACAAGTGAGCAAACCTAAGCCCAACAAGGCTAAGTGGCTCATCCAATGTCACACAGCTATATAAGTGGCACATGCAGGATTATGACTGAACTTTCCAGATTGGAATCAGTTCTTCCAGCACTCTACTATACGCCCCCACCATAAGTCTGACCAGGATTTCAGAAAGATTATAAGCATAAGGTCATATTTGGATTCAGTACAATAGCTTCTCATTCCTGAGCCAGGCTTCTAATTCTCTCACATAGTAACATTTTTTTAACTTTACAAGTTAAAAACTGCAACAGACATTATGTCATTGCCCTTCACAAAGAAATTTTTCCATACAAAGCATGGTAAAGCATTGTTCTTACTTCACTGGTGAAAAAACCAAGAATCAGAAAAGTAAAATGCTAGCTTTGGTGTGGAATGTCTCCCAACAGTCCATATATTAAAGGCTTTAGTCCCTGGCTTGGCACTAATGGGAGGTGGCATAACCTTTAAGATGTGGAGCCTAGTGGACAGTCCTCTGGTCATTAAGCATACATAGTCCTTAAAGAAGACAGCAGAAACCCCACCTCTCTTTCTTTCTCTCTCCTTTTCACGTTCCAGCCATGAGATAAATGGCTTTGCTCCACCTTGGGCTCCCTGCCATGATATTCTTCCTAACCACAGACTCAAAAGCAACAGGATCATGAACTTAAAACCCCAAAAGTATGAGCCAAAGTAAGTTTCTCTTTATAAGTCAATTATTTCAGATATTTGGTAAAGTTACAGAAATCTAATACATCACATAACTCAGACAGTCACCCAGAAAGTACTTGGAGGAATTGGTTTGAGATAACAAAAGATAAAGACATAAGTACCCAAGAATCAGAGTAACTAACACCGAAGAATGACCAAGTGTCAGTTATGGTGCCAGACTGTAGAAAACCAGAGATGAAAGCAAGAGGACAGAGAGGTCCAGAAAAAAGCCACCAATAAAATAATAAAACCAATGTAAAGACTCCTAAAGTACAAGAAATAAAATCAAGAATCAATAAATGGGATGGATTCAAACTTAAAGCTTCTTCTCAGCAAATGAAACAATCAATGAGGTGAACAGACAGCCTACATTCTGGGAGCAAATTTTTGCCACATGCACATCACATAGAGCACTGATCTCTAGGATATATAAAGAACTCAAAAAACTTAACACCACAAAACAAACAACCCAATCAATAAATGGGCTAAGGAGCTGAACAGACACATCTTGGAGGATGACATACAATCAATCAACAAATATATAAAAAATGTTCAACATCTCTAGCAATCAGAGAAATGCAAATCAAAACTACTCTAAGATTTCATCTCACGCCAGTCAGAATGGCAGTTATCAAGAATACAAACATCAATAAGTTGGTGAGGTTGTAGGGGAAAAGGCATGCTCATACATTGCTAGTGGGACTGCAAATTGGTGCAACCAATCTGGAAAGCAGTATGGAGATTCCTTAGAAAACTTGGAATGGAACCACCATTTGACCCCGCTATCCCACTCCTCAGTTTATACCCAAAGGACTTAAAAATAGCATACTACAGTAATGCAGCCACTTCAATCTGCAGGTCAATCTGCAATAGCTAAACTGTGGAACCAACATAGATGCCCTTCAATAGATGAATGGATAAAGAAACCATGGTATATACATACACAATGGAATATTACTCAGCATTAAAAGTGAATAAAATTATGGCATTTGCAGGTAAATGGATGGAATTGGAGAATATCAAGCTAAGTGAAGTAAGCCAATCCCAAAAAACCAAAGGCCAAATGTTCTCTCTGATAAGTGGATACTGATCCATAATGGGGTATGGGAAGAATGGATGAACTTTGGTCAAACGGTGGGGAGTGGAGGGGAAAGGATATGAGGGCAGGAAAGATGGTGGAATGAGACGGATATCATTACCCTAGGTACATGTATGACTTCACATATGGTGTAACTCTACATCGTGTACACCCACAGAAATGAAAAGTTGTGCTCCTTTTGTGTACAATGAATCAAAATGCATTCTGCTGTCATATATACTTAATTAGATTAAATTTTTAAAAATGCAAAAAAAAAACCAATGTAAGTTATCTGATTTTTAATCTTAATTTCTTCAGCTATATTAAGGTATAATCGACAAATAAAAAATGCATTTGCTCAAGATTCTGTGGGATGACTATTTAGGCTGAGCCCAGATGAGATGATTTATCTCTACTCCATGTAGTTCTGACTGGGTTCACTGTGTGTTATGGTCAGCTAACACTAGATAGCTTCACACTTGTATCTGACAGTTAGCTAGCTGTCAGGTGGGTCAATGGAGGCAACTAAGTCTTTCACCATGACTCATCCAACAAATTAGTCCAGGCTTGTTCTCATGGTGGTAAGTGCAGGGCTTCCATGAGCAGCAATAAAGCAAACCCCAATTTCAAGCTTTGCTTGTATTGTGGTTTGTGATGACACACCAAAACAAGTCATATAGCCAAGTCCAGGTTCAGAGAGAAATAGACTCCACCACATCAGGGAGGGGCAAAATTTCATGGAAAGTATCCATATAAGCAGAGGTAGCAAGAAAAAAAATGGCCATTTTTTGAAATATGCCACACTAAAAATTAACAGCATGGGTGTCTTAGTCAGCTTTTTCACTGCTGTGACTAAAAGATCTGACCTGCATAATTATAGAGTAGGAAGAGTCTATTTGAGGACTCACAGTTTCAGAGTCCACAGAAGGCCAGCTCCATTCCTCAGAGCTCAAGGTGAGGCTGCACATCTAGGCGGGAGAGGGCAGTGAAGGGAAGCAGCTCACATCACAGTGATCAGGAAATCAGAGAGAGAAACTCCACTCTCCAGAAACAAATGTGTTCACCAAAACCACGCCCTAATTCCCACCTCCTCCAGCCACACCCTACCACTTCAGTTGCCACTCAGTTAGTCCCTATTAGGGGATTAATTCATTGATTGGGTTAAGACTGTCACAACCCCATCATTTCTCCCCTGAACCTTTTTCATTGTCTCACACATGAGCTTTTGGGGGACACCTCACATCCAAACCATAACAATAAGCATTTTATTTAAAAATATGAACGGAAAAACCGGAATTTAGCAGTTATATTGTACAAATCACAAATATATATCTATAGCAAAATTGCAGACAAAATGGCTGTCTTAACATTATTTGAATATAGTTGAATTTTTCAATGACATTTGACAGAGCTTTAATATCCTTTATTTAAAACTCTATCTATAAAACAATGTGATGTTTTCTAGAAATTATATTAGGTAACAAAAAGGTAGATCTAGAAATGAAGCCTCAAGAATTGATCAATCAACTTATCTCATGAAACGTGTTAAAACATAAATATTTTCCAATGAGTATATTTTAAAATGAATTTAAAAGTATCTTCAACTAAATTAAAAATTAATTGTTGATATTGAATCATTATATTCATATATTGAATCATTATATCCATACAATATTCACATTGATCAAGTTGTTTTATAGGGTTAGGTTTAGGATTGGTTTAAGGGTTAGGGAAAAATTAATTTTCTATCAAGCAGGGTAACTGCCATGTAATTGGTGATTTCTATTCAGACATATATTACATAGAAATATTATACCAAAATATTAATAATAATTATATCCTGGTAATAGAACTGCTAGGAATTTTAAGAAATATTTAGTTGGAATGATCTAGCTTTCTAAAATGAATATGTATTTTTATTTTCACAGGGATATCCACTGCTATGCTGCCAGCTTAGGTCCTGTTCAAACTTCCTGTTTTTATATAGGAGAAGCTTCCTTCCCTTCTCCCCAGCCCTCAACATCACCAAGACAATCAGCATCTCTACCCTGGCCTGAGTTTTTCTGAGGAGGTCATAAGGAGGCACTGCAGGTGGCTGAAAGGTAAAATTAGTGACTCCACAGGGCCAGTCTTTGGAACACCTGGCATAAATGGAAGGAAGTCCCTCCACATTTGGCCAAATCATCACCTGACTCACGACCTGGGTGCTGGCAAAGAGAAGCTTCCTCCCACATGGAGACTATTTGGTGCCACTCCTTACTGAGGACCAAACAGTTTCCTTTCAGGGTGCTTCAAACAAAACAGAGAAGAATGATTAGCTCTGGACATGATAAAAGTTTTCTGTATCCTAATTGTGCTACAGTTTAAAGTGCATAAAACTGAGCGCAAACACAAAAAGTTGATTTTCCTATAGAAAATAGCATAAAAAGTCAAATTAAAACAACTTATTCATCATGGAAAAAAGTTTCCTATTCTCCAGAATAGGAAATATTCACAGTCTTTAAAAACAATGCAGAAAGGAACTGCCTTATTTTAATTTCCTGGAAAGAATGTTTTCAGTTACATCCTAGATAAGGTGTCCTCACTTTAGGTCTAAGGGCCACAAACAACAAAAAATCATAAAGTCACTGTCCTTCTCAAAAGGAGTCAAACATCTTTTGCCAAACACCCCTCTTGCCACACATAAAATAATGTTAATTTTTTAAATTAATTTCACTATGCCTAACAAAAGGCCTATTCTTGCCTTTGTCTTTAAAAAATTTCATTAACATCAACATTATACCCAATATCCACTGTCTTATTTGACATATGGTTAGCATGCATAAATTTCTTTTTAATTAATAATTTTTGTTTATCCTAGAACTGACATGTTATGATAAAGTCAACACGATGCTAAAATTTTCCTAAAAATCACCCGACAAATTATTTCTCAAGAGTCATCAATGATCCCATGGAGCCAATGTTCAAAAAACAAATCCATAAATGTTTTTTATGAAACATTTGCCTCACCCCATGTGTCCAGTGTATGTTCTGAGCTTGCCCAGGTCCATAGCTTATGCCCATTTCCCTTCCCACATGTGTATGTGTATGGAGTATGGGCTGGAATGTGGCTCTCCAGTGCCTGATACTCCAGCCTTTTGAGAGACAAATCAAAGCTTTGTGTGTCAAAAAGAGCAATGCAACATTAGGGGCTGTGTTGAAGGTTTCTGACGATTTCATATTTTCAGACTAGACAATAGAAGGGAAAAGTAATTTAATTACCAAACACCTCTCTCTTCTGTTTTGCTTTTTTTCATTCAACAGCATCAGTTGACATAAAATACATGGCCTACAAATTCTATACAGCATTATTCAGTATGCTACTATGTCTACCACTAAAAGGAAAATGAGAGAGCCCCTTCTTCCTTGTGGTCACATCCTAGATGACCAAAATCTGAAATAAACATAACCTTTATAAACTAATCCCCAACTGCAAGAACTCAACTCTGACTATTGTGTTTCTTTGCCTTTCTGCTGAGGGAAAATCAAGTTACTAACTTAGGTGACTGATGATGAATGAATGATGCTGAACCTCATCGGCCCTTCTTGGGCACACTGTTGATCTTTCCTGTAATTTTCCAGAGCCAAGCCAGGCTGCAGCCACTGGCAAAGGAGTTATATTTTGGGTAAGGCAATCAGCAGTCTGGGGTTGAAATCTCCAAACAGTTTTTCCTTCTGTGACATCAATTCTGTTTGGGAGCAGAGGTGACAGGCCCCTGTATTTGCCAGAGTGTTTGCTCTGCTTCACAGAGTACCGACAAGCCTGCTGCCTCACCTCACCTGTCCAGTTCATGCTCTGAGCTTGCCCAGGTTCATGTCATAAATGCCACTGTAAACTTGGCCACATTGATTGCATGTCCCAATTCCCTTTTCTTTTTAACAAGAGGAATTGTCCTTTATTGTTCAGTCTTTCTCCACTCGTTTGAGAAATTTCCTCCAGGTTGAAGCATTCATTTTATTTTCCCTTGAAATTCTTCAGATGCATTTTTCAGATCAGCCACTAGATGCTTAGATGCCAAAATAAAATCCTAGCAGCTTCTCTGAAGAAAACACAAAGGTTTTGTGATTTAACAAAGATAGATTATTTCAATCATGAGCAGGCCTGGTGAAGATTTTGTGTCCTCAGTTTGTTTTACTATACTGAAAGTAATATAATTATACAGATTAAAGGAAGAATTATTGAAAACCAAGAATTATTGGAAACAAAGAAACTCAAAAGCTGCCAATACTTCACCAGTGATTTAGAGTAGAAGAAAAAAATCATAGCTTTTGTCTTAGAATATAATATAGTACCTGAGAATCAACCTTCATGTCCCCCATGAAAAATTGTCCTATCAACAGCTCCACTTACCTGTGGCAGCACCTAGATCTCCAGGGCCTGAACTCTAGCAGAAATCCAGGTGGTAAACAGGGATGTTGAAGTATCCCTGACACAGGTAGAGATGACATCATAGTTCCATTATCAGAATTCTTTTGATTGGCATGTTCTGCATCTATTCATTAGGAGGATAAATGGGTTCCATACTGTCTACTTTTTCTTTCTTATGTGGACCATCTACTATGCATCTAGATGCTACTGACCTAGACTGCAAAGAACCTCAAAATCACAGCCTGGAAAATACTAGTGAAGGAAAAAAGTTGGATTTGTCTGCATCCAAGAGGCTAGAAAAAGAAGGACAGAGCAGAGGGTGGGGAAGATTTGCAGATATGTAAAAGAAAAAAATGACATGAAGTCCAAAACTATGGAGCTGGAAGACACCTTTGAAGGCATTGCCACCAAGAGAATGGACAATGTTCTCACCCTTTTCCTTTACTGATAAACATAAACCCTTCCCTAATTCTGCAGCATGACTAAGTACACACTATCATTTTCAATAAGGCATAATAATGATCCAAACAATGGAAAAACTATTTTACAGATATATTGAAGTCACTTGGTCAGCTTCACACTCTTTATAAGGTCTCTAATACGATTTTCTGACTTAATTTCAAGCTGCCTCCACATGATCCGAAGTACCTTCCCTTCTGCCTAGGAAAAGAAAATCTCTCTGCCTGCACACTCTGGCATCCAAAACAAACTTCCTTCTTTACCCTATAGAAAGGAGCAAGTTGTTTAATCCTTTCATACTAAAATTTGCCACTGCAAGTCTTCCTTTCCTGCCTTAGGGAATTCCTGGGGTGATGATGGGGAAGCAGCCATTCCATCTGCTGGTGACCTATACATTAAGGTTAGTTCCTGATCCATCTATGCTCACAAGCAAATAATGACCTGAAATATTCAAATTTTCTCCTGACATCTAGAAAAGAAAAAAAGAAGTTCTAACATTTAAAACTGAGCAACAGTGAAATGGGCATAGTCCAAAATAGTGAAGGTCCCATCACTGAAAGGTTTATGATCAGGCAGTAAAGCTCCTGCCCAAGCTGTTAAGGAAATGATTTCTGAACTGAGCCTCAAAGATTAGCTTCAAAGATCTCATTTAATATTTCCCTTCCAATTCTATATTTTCTATTGTTAAAAAAGAAAATTACAACAAATCTAATTTTGCAAATCTTAATTGGCTTTATTTGCAATTCTAGAATCTGGTAGCAATCCAGGCCAGAATGTTCTTTCCTACCTCATGGGCAAGATATAATTATAGCCACAAAAAAGAAAGTGAGCTACAAAAAAATCAAAGTGTTGTAGAGATAACTTGATTGGTTACAGCTCCTGTCTGTCTCCTTGTAACACAGTTTCAACCATTGAGGACTTATAATTGGCTGAGACTTGTTAGGTTGGATCAGGGTCCAAGATGTCCAATTAAAGGGACCGGTCAGGGCAATTGCAGTCAGCAGCTGCGAAAAGGAGTGGCTAGCCAGACGCTGACAGTCACCTGTAGACACGCCTCCTGTCAATCAGCGGGTTTTCCTCACCTATCCAGGAAGGACTCTGGCCTTCTCTTCCTGTCCCCAAGCCCTCCCCTTCCTGACCAGGTTTTTCTAATTCTCCCTACACCGGAGCCCCGGTGCCATTTCTCCTGGACACACTCTGATGGACGAGAGGATTCGGCTCGAGAGCGTGTATTTTCAATAAAGCCTTGCCGAATGGCTTTAATTCATCTTCTGGTCATCTAGTCTTTACATAATGGTGTGTGAAACCCGAGAGAGTTCTTGAACCTCCCCCTGTACTGGGGTAGAGGCAAACTCTCCGAACCAGACTGGGAGCCGCTCTCTGTCTTCCTCACCCAGACCAACAAGAGTGAGGTAGGCCGCTCCCCCCCACCGCTAGCTCCAGATGCCTATTTGTAAGTCGCACGTGTGCATAGTTCTCTGCCCACTTGAGGCCATGTGGACTGGGAAGATGTTCCCAACCCTTGTGTTAGCCATTCCGCCGCTGTCTGGGGCCCCGGAAAGTTCGCAGGGATGCCTCAATTTTCCTCCTGGCTCCCCATTCTCCCATGGTCGCGAACATTTTTTGGGACACCTTTTTATGTTCCCGCCCACTCCCCAGGGCCACTGAGAAGTCACAAGGAAACCCAACTCTTCTCTAGACCTCAAAACTCCACTATACTATGGCTTAGATAACGGATCAAAATGGCCTCCAGGGGGAACTTTTGATTTTCAAATCCTCACTGATTTGATGAATTTTTGTCACTGGATGGGGAAATGGACAAAAATTCCTTTCATGCGCTCTTGCCCCTCCCTTCTTTCCCATCTGTTCTGTCCTCTCAAGTTCTTCTCGCTAAAAGCCCCCTTTCCCATTTACTCCTCTATCTCCTTCTTCATGCGGCTGCCATCACATCCGCTCCCTACCCAGACAAACCTCCCCCATACCGTTTGGGCCCCTCCCCTCTCTAAAGCCGAGGCAGTTCCCCAGCAGTTTCCTGCCGGAGAGTACAAAGCTGGCCTCAGTCCCAGCGCTGGAGGGCAGAGACCAGGCGTTGAATGGAGCCTGCCTGCCCCGCCTCTCTTCATTTCTCGCTGCCTCCGCGCCACTCAGACGGGCAGCTCCGCGTCTGAGTTGCCTGCCTTGCAGCAGCCCCTCCCCCCAGGCTTACCGCTTGGCATCTGTTACCTACCTGCCATGTGGTGGCCCCTCCCCCTAGGCTTAACGCTTTATCTTAGCTCAAGGAAAAAAAAGGGAAAAGGAGGTACTTTACATCTGTCTAAGTTCCCCTGCTGATCAGATGTATTTTATCCAACTATAAAAGTTTTTTTACACTCTACTGAGATGTGATATACCTACCTTTAATTCAAAAGGCCTTCTGCATGCTCTATTTTTGTGTTTATGTAAACCGAGTGCTCAGAAACTAAAATTAAAAATTGATCCAAGTATTTTTAATTCTAAATATGTTATTTTTTTGGAAGGAAAGAGAATACTTCTGATCAAAATGTTTACAACTGTAATTAAACAAACAGGTTAAAATCTAAAACAATGTTCTGCTCTTAATAAGATAACTTTCTTACATCTGTCAGGTTTTATTACTTGAGGAAACTAACTTTCAAAAATTAAGGTTTATATAACTATGGTTAAACAATATCAATGCAATTACGGTGCTACCAGTTCTATTTTTATATTAAATGTGTTCATTTCTTTCAGATATACAAGCTTTAAAGTAGAAAGTTTTAAAAGAGCATTATACCAAGCTGATGTTCTCCAAAGTGAACTTGTATGGTATCAATTTATATCATTTAATGTTTTATAACTGAACCTATCATCAATAAGATAAGGCTTTAAGTTATTTTTACATCAGAATGATCTTTTAAATAAATGAGGACCTAATCTATTTAATATTCTGCTAAGATTTTGCAAGGAGCCCTGTCTTACCAGAAATAGTTCTGTCTCCCAGCTTACTACAATGGCTTCAATGTAGGGCAGACTCCAGTTCATTTAAAGATATTTTCAAAGAATTAATTTTGTTGTAAAGATCATTAGGACCTCAAACAGGGATATAATATGTAACTCTGCCAAAATTTTAAAAAGCTGTTACACAAACTAAATATTTTTTTACGGTTATTAATTTTATTTTGTATTTTCCTTAAACTCTAACTATTGCCTGTTAATGTTTTACAGAGGTACTACTTCAAAAACAACCAACCCAAATTATTTTAAGATAAATCAGCCACCACCTATAGGATAAATCTTAAAGTTAAAGCCCAATACCCTTACTTTAAGACTGATGAAATTGGCTTGCTGAGTGTTTAAGATCAAGACTTAAAAACTAAAATTAAATTAAAGGGCCAAGGAAACCAGTATTTGGACCCTCTGAGTCAGCCTGAATCCAAGGAATGAGGGAACTTCTCTAAGAGGCTCTCTGCACCTCTGGGCCGCAGGACCTCCTGATCAGGGAGATTTCTGAGACCATTAGAGAATTAAAGAGCCAATCAAATGCCATATGATGAACAGGAAGGTCAAAGAGAGACGGAACCTTCTCTCATGCTTCCCGGGGAAGCCACATGGTCAGTGCCAGACCTTGACCTATCCTAACGCAGATGGCACGAGCAGAGCTAACAAGCTGCTCTCAAGTTCCTCAAGGATGCCTCCCAGGAGATCAAAAGGTGACTCTTAACAATAGGTAAGAACAAAAGTCAATTTGACTTGCTTCATCTTAAACACCTAGCAAAACCAAAAACACAGCCGTTCCTGGACATTTAAAATAAAGATAATCATCTATGACATTAAAAACTAAATATTATGTTTACATGCCTTGTCCTCTCCAGCCTTGTTATGGGGACAGATTCTCAACCCTTATACTTCCTACATTTCAGACTGTTTCCTTTGTGTATATTTAAATCATAATTGTAATTCTCATTGATGTTCCTCAATTAACTGCACAGTAAGGCTGAATTACCATGACTTGTTACCACCTCCCTCTAGGGCAAAAAAAGGGCCATCTTTCTATTGGTAATAGTTGGGCTCTCATTGGCCCCCATTCACTACCTCTGGGCTGAGGCAAGAGGACTTGATTATGCAGTAACCACTACTTAAAAGCTTAAACAAATTTTATTACAGAATAGACCAGCCTTGGACTCCCATCACATTGGACTCCCACCAAACTCAAAATTTCTCAGCAGCCCCCTTCTTTTTCTGCTAATCAGTAATTTCTCCCAAGCTTCTGTTCCTACCCACAGGTGATGTTTCTACATTCAAGCAACATGACTGACAACCAGAGGCTCCCACACCACTGTGTCTGCCTCCCTGCCTGACCAACACCTGAGCCATCTCCCCCTTCTGATGCCCCCAATCCCACACAAGGTAGCCAGACAGAATCTGCTGTCCTATATCATCAAAAAGGCCAGGATTTTAGGTCGGATCAGGGTCCAAGATGTCCAATTAAAGGGACCAGTCAGGGCAGTTGCAGTCAGCAGCTGCGTAAAGGAGCAGCTAGCCAGACACTGACAGTCAGGAGTAGACATGCCTCCTGTCGATCAGCAGGTTTTCCTGACATATCCAGGAAGGACCCTGGCCTTCTCTTCCTGCCCCCAAGCCCTCCCCTTCCTGACCGGGTTTTTCTAATTCTCCCTACACTGGAGCCCCAGTGCCTTCTCCCGGACACACTCTGATGGACGGGAGGATTCGGCCCGAGAGCCTATATTTTCAATAAAGCCTGGCTGAGCAGCTTTAATTCATCTCCTTCTGGTCGCCTAGTCTTTACAAGACTCATTACTTTGTTACCATTCTGTTTACATTCTGTTTACACATTAAGTTATATTGCTGTTCACAATGTATGGAGAAACATTTAGACCAAACTTAAAATATGTATACAGGTAGCTTTTGCCCCAACAATTCAATTTAACACCATTATGTAAATAGACCACACCCTGAAAAATAAAAAGGGCAGGTCCAGCATTTGGGAGCTAAACAGAGAAACTAGGTGTCTATTTATCAATTACTGTGTGTGTGCATGCGCTCGTGTGCACGTGCATATGTCCCTAAAACAGGAAGTATAAGTGTTTAGATGAGGTTATAATAATTATTTCTTTCTCGAACAGGGCTACACATAGCCTGAAAAATATTTGCTTTAAGAAGTATCTGGGCATTCTAGGAATGGTGGAGCATGCCTGTAAAACCAATGGCTCAGGAGACTGAGGCAGAAAGATCACAAGTTCAAAGCCATCTTCAGCAACTTAGTGAGGCTCTCTCTCAAAATTAAAAATAAATAAATAAAAGGGGCTGGGGATGTGGCTTAGTGATTAAGAGCCCGTGGGTTCAATCCCTGGTACAAAACAAAACAAAATGTATCTGGGCCAAATGACTCCAGATTTTTAAAATAATAGTTCCTACACAAAGCAATGTTTCCCATCAAATATTAACACCTAAATCATCCCCGTAATTCTAGAATCACTTATTTTAAAAGGTAAGTAAATCGTACTGGAAAAGAGAAACTTGTGTCAGAATTCTGTTGGCAAATGCAAAACCAGGTGTCTGGTAGTGCAAGTCTATTGTTTAAATATTCTCTGTTTTGCAGAAACATGATTTGGATAATCCCACACCACATCAGGAAGAGTTTCTGAAACGTCAGTGAAGGCAAAGGTATGTGTGGAGTTCACTGGAGCAAGGGGCCTTAGCAAAAATCAGGTAATATTAACTATTATATGTCAAGTCATTCAAGACAACCTTTAAACCCAAAAGAACTACAGGTGTCATTTATAGTCATCAGAATTCAAGGCTAAGGAAAAGCCAACTTCTTTAGCAACATCCGTACAAAATAGGTCCAAGGTCTGGGAATGAAGCCATTGTCATCACAAGATTCACTTATGCTAAGCTTAGCAACAAACTCTTCTCTTGTATCAAATAGCTATTCTTTTTACAGCTGAAAGTTTTAGCCCAGAAATCATAAAATTCATCCACTTCCTTACTTCCCTGTATGAGTCGTACAAAATGGAATATGCCTGTGTATAAATTTAACTTTGGCTCAGATTAGCACCATTATTAATACCTTACCATCTTGAAGTTGTTATTTCTATAGCAACACATTTTCTGTTAATCTTGCAAGGGCATGGAGAAGTTCTCAATTAAGACAATGCTAGGGATGACAGGCTACCATTTAACAGGCCCATTCCTTCCTTCGTTCCTCCGTGTATTAGTATTGATTTACCAAACATGGACTATGTGCCTGGCACAGAATTAGACTCTACAGGTATAAATATGAGTGAGATCCACAGTATGGGACTTAGTGTCCACTCAGTATGGTAAGTGGCATAAATAGTTAGTCACAAGGCATAAGAGGAACAGAGTTTATATAGAAAAGATAAACTGTGATCTCAGCCTGAGGAAAGATTGCAGCTCTCAGCTTAAGAGCCATGGCAGTGAAGAACTGGAGGAGCAAAGACATGAAGACAGAGAAAGCCGGTCATTTGATTTATGGAGTACAAGGGGATAGGGAGGAGGGTGACAGTGTGAAACTGGAGAGGCAAGTAGTGTTCATGAAATAAAAAAGTTGCATGATTTTGTCTTGAAATCTTGATAAATTATTAAAGAACTTTAAGAAAGAGTAGGTGGCATGAGTATATTCATGTTTTAAAAAGATCATTCTATGATAAATGAGCAAAGGGAGTATCAGAAAAAAGAAACTGACTTGGAGGTCTCAGTGTAAGAAAGGAAAAACGTTCTCTTTTCCCTCTTAGGTTCAGATCATGGGCTCTGCAAATTACAGATTCACAGGAGAAAAACAGTGTTCATTTACACATGTACCATTTTTATGTGCAAGAGGGCTTAGTAAGGAGTAACTCAAAGCGAAGTTTAGAATTGGGACTTCTAGCCATCTTAATAAGTGAAGGGGAAAGGATAAAGGTGCTTATGGAAGAACACATAACTTTTTGGAAAGATAAATGAGTTTTCAAGAAAACAAACAAGAGATAAGATAGTTGGTGATGTTTATCTACTCAGATATGAGTGATCTTTCAACCTCTTCAGGGGCCATAAAATTACCCTAGAGAAGGGATTCAGGGTAGGGTTTTTTTCTCATTCTCCCTCCTAGGTGTATATTCACTCTGCAGAATAATGCATGGCAGTCTTTTTGGTCACAGAAACTGCTGCTTTTAGACAGGTAAGGAAAACTCGAAAGAAGGTTTTGTTTCTACATTTGTTGAATGTCAGATATCTTTAGCTTGAAATAATCTTTACACCAAAGTGGCACAATTTGAGGTGGCACACTCTGATCCCCTTCTCCAGCCAGGAAAGTTCTAAGGCAGATGGTGAGGATGAACAAGAGGCTGATTTGGAAGGCAGTTTTACCCACATGAATTGAACTACTGAATTTTGGGGATCAGGATAAGCAAGGAGAAGAAATTTTGGCTTATTTGTGGGTAACTGGGGTTGGTCTAGAACTTAGGTGCACCTTAAAATTAATTAAAAAGACTAAAATATGGAGCCCAGATCCTTCTTCCCACTAAGATTCTTATTGAACAGGCCTGAAATAGGGCCCAGGGAATGATATGTTTTAAAAGTTCTTCAGTTAACTATAAAGTGTAGCCAGGTTTGAGGGCCTGCAATCTGTGGGATAACTTTGATGCCAAGAGATCAGAAACACAAGAAGGTGGAGGCAGGTGGCCATTACGGCACAAAGAAAAGAAGGGCATTTGGAATTTCCCTCTGGTCCTGCTGAGGTGGAGAAGGAGGTCAATTTCTGGGTCAGCACAAATTTCAAAATCTGTGCCATTGTCTCAACACGTGCCAAAACATTTGTTGAAATGTGTGTTCTGATCTTTGGTTCCAAATGTACAGCTCCCTTTACTGCTAGAATCACAGCTATGGTGTGAAAAGAGAAAACAACTGCAGAGAAACTGTAGGACAAGGGTATAAAAAGGGGCAGGGATAAACCAGCAGGAATTGACACTCAATCCAAAATGTTGGACTGCACGTTATTTCTGGGGAAAAGCTTCCCAACCCAGGAAGCCTTCCTTTGGCTAAACTCAGAAACTAGGAAAGGATTGCTGTGTAAAAACCATGCCGAATACCTGGGGCCCTGAGGGATTAATGAATAGCTGTGTAGTGAGCCCAACCCACAACCCAATCAATAATCAAAGATACTTGAGACTCCTCAGGCAAGTGAATTGCAAATCTGGTAATAAGGAGACTTGAATCCATAGAATTATACTGATATCTATTTCTTAATGTAGATATTGATGAAAAACCACTGCTCATATGGATTATTTACCTTCT
>PVHX01008115.1:0-37500 GCA_004024805.1 Geosciurus inauris | reverse complement strand
CACTACTAAATATAAAATGAAGAGAGGCAAATTGATGAGGTAGTTCCAAAAAAATTAACAAAACATTGTTACTCCAGCTTCTTAATCTCTTTCTCCCTCACACCCTTGTATTTGAGCAGCTTGCATATTTTTGGAAAAAATAAATATGGAAATAACCTATTGACAGGATTGTCTTGAAAGAAAAGGATAGCAAGTTGCATCCATTGAGGCCACTGTTCTTTGAATCCTAGCTATCCTCAGAAACCCCAGCCTTAGCCAAAGTGGATTCTCTTTTCCTTAGAAGTTCTTTTCTTGTCTCTGGGGTGTGACAGAAGTGGAGACTCAGAAAGCAGTGTCACTTCATTGAGTGGGACTAGTACAATCACCCTCCACACCAATGGGTTCTATATCTGTGGATTCAAACTACTGGGGATGGAAAATATTAGGGGAAAAGATAGCTTCAGTAACAAACATGTACAGACTCTTTTTTGTCATAATCCCTGAACAATACATGCATAACAACTATTTACAAAGTGTTTACAGTAGGATGTGGATAGGTCATACGCTTACACTATGCCATTCATAGATTCTGGCATATACAGCGATTCCTGGAACCCATTTAACACTGAGGAACAACTGTTTACGCCCTTGAATACCGAGAAACAACTGTACTTGATTTGGACAAAAGAAAAGACTCAGGCAACTGGCATCTGGGAAAGATTCAGAATACTTTATCTCTTTTATGTAATAAAATGGCTGTTTCCTTGATTGTGTTTTCTTCATAAATATATCAGGTTGTACTGGTTCCTAGTGTATCTGCTTCTTTCACACTTGACCCACATTAGTGAACCCCAACCTCTTCCCAAAAAGAGGGGCAAAATTATCAAAACGTATCTTTGGTTCTACAAACTGAAGAATTGGAGAAGTGGGGCTTTATCAGTGAAGTTTAGCTCCTGACCCTTTCTTTTCTTTTCTTTTTCTTTTTTTGGATTAAAATTGTTTATTGCTTATATTTCAGGATGGGGGAGAAGATGGTCAAAACATAACAAAAAAAGCAATTCTTAAGACAAATATTCTTTCAAGTAGAGCATGAATAAATTACTCATACAAAGGGTTAAAAAAAATGCCATGACAAAAAATGGGCTCTAACTGTAAAAATGTAAGATAGGTAAGACAGGTGTCAATCATGGAACACATGTTTAATCAGCTCTTTGTGTCCACTCAGAGTTGAAATGAGATTCAGCATATTACACACAAATAAAATTTGCCTTGGTAGTGATCTTTGCTATTTGTAGATTGTATAGTAAGTACATAAATACCAAATATCAAATAGTTGGAAGACTTTCAGGTTCTTAATGTTTTCTTTTCTTTTTTTTAATTTTTTTTCTTTCTTTTTAAAATTAATTTATTTAAATGCATTTCAAGTCATAGTACATATATAGAGCTCAATTTTTCCATTTCTCTGGTTGCCAACCAGATAGAGTCACACCATTTGTGTCTTCATACATGCACCTAGGGTAGTGATGACCATCTCAATCAACCATCTTTACTATACCCATTCCCCTTTCTTTTATTAAATAAAAATCACAAGAAGCCATTGCTTTGGATTTAGCTCCTGCACTGGGTCCCCACAGACCAGAATAAAAATAAAAATGGAGTCGCCCGTGCTAAAGTTCCTGGTTAATAAATCAAAGCTAAGGTGTTATCTGACATTCAGAGAGATCAGGAGAGTTTCAACTGACATGACAATGAAGTTCCTTCTGCTTTAATCCTTATGTACAAAAAAAGTAACTTGATGTTAACCAATCAGTTATTTTTCTTTTGTTTCTATGTCTCTTCCTCCTTACAGAATGGAACTTTGACATGATCAATCCACTTTCTGTTCCTTGTTTCTGCCCTTTTCAGCCCCCTGTACCACCTTCTGCTTGGCCCATCAGAACATTCAGTCTACTTTATACAATGAAATATGGCTGATTCTAGAATTTAAAAAATAATCAAGACAATTAAGATCTTTAAAACCAATTATTATTTTTTCCTTTGACATTTTAAACTAGTAATTCTAGTCACCAATTGCCTCCACTCACCAAAAAGAAAGAAAAGTTTTAAAAAAGGAAAGTTTCTCTTAAATGGAGGAACTTTAGTTATTTGATAACATTGGTTGTGGACTTATTAAGAAAAAGCATGCTCCTTCCTCCACATGTGGAAGTAACACATTTTCCCAAACAATAATTGTTGTGGTTGCTGTGATGGAGGCCCTGGCTGCAGTAAAGCATACTCAAGAGCTCAGGTAGAAAATATTTGTTGTGCTGCTGAATCCAGGAACTTATGCTGAGATAGGAATTTGGGTATAATAAAAAAGAAATATATATTGAATCTCAAAAGAGAAGCACTGATGAACCTCTGGAATGCAGGAAACACCCATGAACCTTTGAAATGCAGAAGAGACAACTCATTGAACAACCCAGCCTTCATCCTTGGAACTGGACCTTGCCTGCTAAAGTATTATGATATGAGAGCAATAGCTCCTCCCTGATGCTGCCTCTAGTTCAGCCCCTAGCCACCCTCCCTCTATAAATACTAACACTCCAGAACTAGGACCTGCTGTCTCTCCCTCCAGAGATGGCCAGAATTCTCACTTGAATGTAGATTTCTTTCTTTACCCCAGAAGAAGTCTCTCTCTCTTGAGACAGCCCACATTCTCCCTTGAATGTGTATCTGCTGTCCTAAATAAATCTGTGTCTCAGACTGGAGTGTGCTCAAATTCTTTTACACCACTTATGCCAAGGACCTCACTTGTCCTGATGCCAGGTCTTCCTCTCTGGGAACTCATCTGGAGACAATTCTTGGCTCTGATGGAGCATTTATAGGCTAGGATTGTGAGATAGGAACACAGGACAGAGAAATTGGAGAGCAGCGTAAGAAGGGTTAACAAAATGCTCCTCGCTGTATTGCAGAGCACTGCCCCTGTGTGATTCTCAACCTTTGCCAGTTTTATTTGCATTTAGGAGAGGGTTCACCTGTTATAAGAACATCTGCCCCCAAGACCTTTCGAAACTTGGCCTTCCTCTGCTAATTCCAGCAATGTGCAGTAAAACTTTCTACCAAGGAGCATCCAGAGGTGGAACATCCAAGTAAAAACCTCATTTCCCAACCAAGGGAACATTTCAATTTCTAGGAAATCAATTGAGCTTCTATTAAAAACAATGACACATCTTTGTGCTTTCTGCAAATAGGCTGCTTCCTGTTGGAAGGCAGAAAGCCACTCTCCCTGGAGCCTCCAGATGAGCCCTGATTTATCCCTCCTGCACCACGAATCATGTGAACTGAAAGGTCAGGCAGTTAAAGATTTATGCTTTGTTTTATAAGATTGCTCAGAGAGAGACTCTTTTCCCCTCTCTTGTTTATTTTTTATCCTCTCCCAGCCTGTTGTCCATTTTTCTGCCCAAACGAGACCATAGAAAGGGAAATGGGAAAATGTCCCATAATAAGAGCCCAGGAGCTTGCTGTTTTCCCAGATGACAGGATATGTGAACCTGTGAGGACAACCTCCTGTGGCCAGTTGCCACAACCCACCCAGGGAGGGGCACATGCATCAGTGCACCTTGTAAATCTTTTTTAACCTTTGTTCTGAACTGGGATTTATTTGTTTTTCTAGGCAGATGGATCTGGCTCTCTCTGGGCCCTACACAATGATCTGTCACTGTCTACCCTAATAACCTACAGCAGTCTGTAATAAAGTCAGCTTGCCAGGTCTAGCAAATGGACACCATATCTTACATCATGTTAGGGCTTTTCATTTATTAGATTTCTATCTTGGGCCACCCAGACATTGGTCTTTCTCTGATGTATACACCCCCATCTTCCACCCCTGGACATCCATCTGAACAAAGTATTGTGGGGTTGAAGGCTTTATGTGTTTATGACTTGCTTATGGTATGTGCTCTTTAATGCCTATTATTGGCATGATAATATATAGGGAGACAACTCCATAACCTGATATGTGAGCATGAGAAAAATTATTGATGTTCTGAATATTTAACCAGGGTGTGTCTTACCAATTTCGTTTCCTTCTCCCCAAACTTGTCTCTTTTTTTCTACCTATTTTTAACAGTATCATTATGATCCTTTGACTTACAAATCCATCAGTGTTTTCACTCTTTTTAAATCCCTTTTCCTTATCTCCTGTCTCCATTTATTACTGACTAAACCTTGAGGTGGCCCCTGCCTCTCTGTGACCTGCCGTCATCTCACACTGGGATTATTGAGACAATCTTGGAACTGACCTCTCACAGTAATCTCTACCCCTTCTCCATAGTCCATGGATCTCAATACAGCACCCCTCTCTAAAAATCATCAATGCCTACCTATCCTTTTATTTCTAGTAGAAAGTCCCAAACCCTAAGAATGGAGTCCCCTTCACTTCCTAGACTCATTAGCTGCCCATTTGCCTCGAATATATATACCCATGTGATTTTTCCAGCACCTCTGTACCCACCATGGCCTTTCCAAAGTCCATACATTCATTTCAATATTCTATTCTGTCTAGATGGCCCATTCTTCCTTCCTTAACTCAGAAAATCGACAACAGCCACTCCTATTCGAGACCCATCTCAAATGTCATCTTCCCCATGGAGCATCCCTGAACACCTCCAAAAAGAATGAATCTCTTTTTTTCTCTCTTTTTTTCATTCTTTTAGGGAAGCACATACACTTCTGCATTATGGTAAGTTGCAAGCATTTCTTTTCTTTTTCTTTTTTTCCTTTTTTTAAATTTTTTAATTTATTACTATTATTATTATTCTGGGGATTGAACCAGGGGTACTTTACCACTGAGCTACAACTCCAGCCCCTTTTTTTAAATTTTGAGACAGGGCCTCACAAAATTGCTGAGGTTGGCCTCAAACTGGCACTCTTCCTGCCTCAGCCTCCTAAGTCGCTGGGATTATAGGTATGTGCCATTGCCCCCCGTTTGCAAGCATTTCTTATCTCACCAATGCCAGGCTATGAACTTTTTGAAGTCTGTATCTCATTGTTGTCCTTCACCCATAGCAAAGAGTCCAGTGTTTATTCATTAAAAGTAGAAAACTCTGGTCAGCTGCAGAAGCATGACAATCTAATTAAGACTTGGGAAGCATTTGGCTTTTTAAGATTGCTTGAGGAGAATTATGCAGATATAGCCTATAATATTTTCTAAAGACTTACAATCTAAATCAGGTTCAGGCACTTAAGCTTAGATTGAACATCCTCTAGAACACCCCTTGTGATCTTATAATATTTAAATACTGTAATAATTACATATGTTTTAATATTATAAGAAATATTTAAATATGACAATATTTAAATATAAGATCAGGGCTTAAAATTTCTGAGCCTTACAATGACCTTATAGAGGTCAGCTACTGCTTTTTTGGCTTCCCAATATCCATTGCATATTCTTCTGATGAGAATATTCTGCGTTCTTTGAGGACTTAGTACTCCCTCTTTGTCTATACTCCACTGAGACTGTTAAGCATTATCTTATACATGAGCTTTTGGGGGACATTGCATACCCAAACCATAAGAGTGTTGAAGTTTATTCATTTGAACAGAGTTTGTAGAGCATTTTGAGAATGTTCGACTATTTAGACTCAAGGAATTGCTCTTTTTTTTTTAACCCAAGTTTTAGAGAACTACTTTTAATTCTTTAAGATATACAATAGCCTTCCATTCTTTTCACTCAAGTTATCCAGGTTGATTTTTATGGCTGTCAAAAAAAGTCAAGAAGCATCCTCTGATTAATAAAAGTGTATTAAACTGTTCACTATGGTCTATGTGCTAACTCACTGGTTATATTCAGATGAATAAACAATATATGATTGTAGTAACTCTTGATTATTATCCAAATATTAATATAGCCCGAACAATTCATGCCTAAAAACTACTTAGAGATACTTTTTAAAAGTCAGGTAATAAAAAGCTGTATATAATTGTTTTTATTCCAGCCCTTCCATCCCCTAACATAAACAATTTGGTGTATAGATGGTCTCCAACATATGTTAGACTTACGAGTTTTGAACTTTTTGAAAGTGCAAAAGAAATATACATTCAATAGAAATTGCATCATTAATTTTGAATTTTGATTTTTCCTGCTACAATACACTCTCATGAGTTCACATAGTGGTAGCAAGTTGCAGCAACCTGTCAGCTGCATGGGATCACCAGGGGAAACCAAAAGTACTCTACCGTGTGCTGTATTGCTAAGCTAGAATGTTTGTAAGAATGGTATTAATGCATTTTCTATTTAAGATATTTTTAAATTATAATAGGCTTATCAAGATATAACCCCATTGTAAATTGAGAAGCATTTGTATATTCTATTACCAATAAGGTTGTACTTGGAGGTTCTATAATGTTGACTCAACTACCTTATTCCCTATAGGTCTTTATTTCCCCTATGCAATAATGTTATCAGAGAAAGTAAGGCAATATAAATGCACAATATATTTAGTTTATTTATCAAGACTAAAAATTGGAAAAAGACACCACAAATCTGTAGCAACCATGAAGTTCTAGAACATGCAATGTTATGGTTTAGATATGAGGTGTCCTCCAAAAGCTCATGTGTGAGACAATGCAAGAATGTTAAGGTGAAATGATTAGATCATGAGAGTTACGATGAATCACTGGATGAATCCACTGATATGGATTAACTGAATGGTAAATGGGCATGTGGGGTGTGGCTGGAGGAGGTTGATAACTGGGAGTGTGATTTTGGAGTTTATATTTTCTGCCTGGTGAATGGGGCGCTCTCTGCTTTCTGGTTGCCATGTCCTTAGATGCTTTCCTCTGCAACAAGCTTCCGCCATGATCCTCTGCCTCATCTCAGGCTCAGAGCTATGGAGTCAGCTGACCATGGATGGAAACTCTAAAACCATTATCCAAAATAAAATTTTCCTTCCCTAAATTGTTCTTATCGGGGCTTTTGTCACAGGAATGCAAAGCTAACTAAAGCATGCAGGGTCAGGAGAACAACTGTTACTCACAATGCAAATTCATCCCCTTTTGATCTCATTCTCTCTCAGAGTAGAGATTCTTCCCACACTTCTCAGACTGTTCTCCAAGTAAAAGATATCTAATCCACTTGTTATTTTATACCTGATAATATATACTTTATTTTTGTACATATTTCTCATTAAAATTTTCATGAAAAAATAAAAAAAAATTAAAATATTTTCCATTCAGATGCGAAGCCTGTTGTCAGGACAACCAAGAAACAAAGGCCTCTTATAAGTATTTCATTTTGTCAAACTATAGTCTTGTTCTATGCTTTTACTCTTGTCTTGCAAAAACGCATCTTTCTACAAAAGAATTATCTTATCTTTCTTTCTCTGTGATTTCTGATTGCCTATAAGTAGTCCCCTGAATTTATTGACTTTAAATATAGTGTATTTCTAAACTAATCCTAAGACATTCACCTTCCCTTTGAAACTGGCTTACCTTCTAATCTACCTATCTATTGTAAGTCATTGTGTTCATAATAGTAAATGTTCATATGAACCAACTTCAGTTCAAATCCAGGTACCATTAGAAATTAACTGTGTGATTGTGAGGGAAATACAAAATTGTCTGTGCATCAGTTTTCTCATCTATAAAATGGATCTAACAATTGTGTTAGACTTACAGGAACATTGTAAGAATTAAATGAGTTAATGCATATAAAGCTCCTAATACAATACCTATAATATAGTGAATCCTCAATGAGTTAGCAGTTTTGATAATGAAGATGATATGTGAAAATCATCATGATGACAGTGCTAATAACTGATAATTTAAATGGAGTGATTTTGGAAATAAATAGAAAAAAATGGTCTGCATTTTACTACATATATGCTCTTTCTCAGTCACCTACAAACCACAAAAGATAGAAACTCTTAAAAAATCAGCAATAAAAAAGAAGTAATCTTCAATATGAAGCATATATTACAGTTGTATTAAAATTTCTCTGCTATAGCAAAGATAAAACTATAATGGGGAATTTTGTCTTAATTTGATTAAGATATCCTGAACTAAGACCTTTCAGTCTATTCTAGAATCTTTTGCATTTCCAACACCAGTCTTTGGCATCATGTGTTTATTCAATATTGTTATGTTCATGTTCTATTCCACTGTGCTCTATCTAGAAATAAGTACATATATAAAAAGGATGGCTAATAGTCCTATTTTGGACATGGCTTTCAAGGTGCTGATTTCCAAATTTAAATTAATTGATGCACACAAGTACAGGAAGTCCATAGCTCAACTCTAGTCCAAACTTTACTGCTTACTTCCTATGGGAACTTAAATATGTTTCTTAACTTTGCAGGACCTCACTGTTTGAAAATGATGAGTCAGGTTTCATTAGGCTTGTAAATGCTTCTTTCAGTGCTAGAAGGAAATCAAAAGAATGATTGTGCTTCCTACTTTAATTTTGCTGTTCTTGGTTTGCTCACGAAAAGCTGAGAGTGCTGCCTTGTTCTTCAATCCACTCCTAAGATGGTGATTTTTAAAAAGAACTGTCTATTAAGATGAAGGCCAACCTGCTTAAAGTCAACTATAGGAAACCGGATGCATGAATAGAAAAGTAGACCATTTAATTGAGGTTTTTCTTCTCTTTGTTATGAAAGAAACCTGTAAAAATCTTATATTTTCTAAATGTAGTCCTCAAATCTGGGTTGCAGACCAGATGTAGGATGAGCATAATTAGAAAGTAGAAGGATGAGAAAAATAAAAAGAATGCAGGGGATAAAGAGAACACAAGAAAAAAAACTGAAAGCAAAGTAACCCATTTCTTACCAAAGTGTGCTTGTTGGACCTGCAATATTGGCATCACATGAGAGCTGGTTTGAAATGCAGAATCTCAAGTCTTACCTCTGATCTACTATATAGATGATGTTGGTGTATGGGGCAGATTTTTCCATCTGCTAGTGTATCCATTACCTAGCTTCTCTGAGAGATGACTGAAAACAAGTCATGGATGCCCCCTTATCCAGAGAGTTCCCCTTGGCCAAATGGGAGTTTTAACACTCAGAAGGTTGCACAATGTCCAGCCCTACCACCACACCCAACATTCTTCAGCTAATGACTGTTGGTACAGAGAAACACAAGACTGGTTCCTGATCTCAGGAGAAGACTATTGCAATTTGTGTTCCAAAGATAACTTAGAGTTCAGACTAAAACTAGTCTTTAGTTGAAATGGCATTTAAAATAGTTTTCATACCAGACATCCTCCATCCCTCTTCTAAGATACAACCATTTCTCCAGTAAATCCCTCAAGAATTCCCACCTCAATCTTTGCTTTTAAGAAATTCAACCTATGTCAGTTTCTACCAGAAGTAAATCTAAGAAGCAGATACAAATAGGCTTACCTATTTGATGACTGGCTGTAGGTGGTGTATTGATAGTCTCTGGAATGCTGTAGCATGCAACTACAAAGACTTTCACTTGAGGAGAATGGATAAGATACAGATAGAGGATGCATCAATTGGTGCAATTTCTCAGGCTTTGGAGAGATATGAGAAACAGTCACCATAAAGACTGCAAAGTTGAGTGGCCCTTGCTAAGTATCATTGATTTGTTAAAGAAATGACAGGCTTAGATCTCTTAATAATTTAAAGCATAGTATGAGTGTCCCAAGTGTCCTTGGCAGCATTTAAAAATATTCTCATCTCCTGAAGCTGGCAGAGAAAAAGCCAAAGATCTAGAAAAAGACTTAAGTGTAACAGTGTCAGAACTTTAGAGATTTTGTGGCTTAGGAAAACCTCCTATGAAAATATGGGGCTCTTGTAAGAAAAGAATCAGGCCTTGGTATTTTAGATGGCAGTATCTGGGTAAATGTATTTGTAAACCTTATATCCTCAATTTCTCTGAATCCAATAGGCCAACAGAAGTGTCCTACTCCTTTTTAGAAGAGAAGTTATCCGTATCCTTGTTTTAGTCTATGTAGGGTCCTCAATTATGGAAGAGGCCAAATAAGACAAAATCTTTCTTCTTCTTGCCTCCTGGGTACTAGTCCTTTAATAATCGAGTCTTGGCATCACCAGCCTATGGAAGTGCTGAACCTGTTCAGAAATAAGAGGATTATCCACCAAATTTTCTATAGGACATGGATATCAACATTGGCAAGAATTAGGAGAATATGCCTGGGAGTGAATCCTGAGGTTGCTAATCCAGGAAGAATAGCACACAAAGCTGGATAACAGAGGGCTTAAACATGAGGCAACTCTCTCATGCTATAGAACATAATTCCATGGCAAGTAAGTAAGTGATGTTTCTGAAACACTAATGAGTCTTGGAAACTTGGGAAAAGAACAAGTTGCATTAAAAGAAATGGACAAGGCAGAAATATCATGGAAAACAATGAGAAGGAATTTAAGCAGCTTAGAGAATTGGGCATGCTATAAGGGATCATGTAAACTGTACAAACCAACAGCTTGCCATTTTTCTTAGGATGGCCTTGAGAATATTCCAGTTATCAGGGCAACAAGGAATGAAAAGAATACACCAGAATCATAAGTCTCAATAGTGCCAGTCCTATGTGGTCTGACCTCCTGGTATTAGAGATATTATTATGGAACTAAGTTATCTAGCTGCCATGGGGATAAAAGGATCTTGGTAAAGTATCATTAGCAAAGTCAGAATGGCATTCAGGAGGGTCTAATTTGCAATGATTCACTCTGTGATTTTACAAGAGCCGGCATTTGATCCCTATGGCTGAATAGATTTCATGATATTATCTGTGGTAGAAAAAGATATTGTGTACAGGACTTGGCAAGACCAAACAGGATGGTGAGAGCAGAAACCCTTATGTCTTGAAAGAAAAACCATGCTACATATAGCAAAGAACTAAACACCATTCAAAAAGCAGGTCCTGGGATGTTACTGAGTCCCTATAGAAACTAACCATCTGATCTTGGGAATTAAGTGAATATGCAGCCAGAACTAATTATCATAAATTGGATACTTTCCAATTTACTAGATCATAACATTGGGCAGTTCTAGTAGTGATCCTTGATAAAATGAATGTGGTAAATCCCAAATCAAGCTCAAGCTTGACTGGAGGAACACCCTCACCAACACTTCTTGTTGTTTGTATTCTTGATAACTGCCATTCTGACTAGCATGAGATGAAATCTTAGAGTAGTTTTAATTTGCATTTCTCTAATTACTATTTTTTCATATACTTGTTGATCGATTGTATATCTTCTGAGAAGTGTCTGTTAAGCTCCTTAGCCCATATATTAATTAGGTTGTTTGTTTTTGTGTTGTTAAGTTTTTTGAGTTATTTATATGTCCTGGAGATTAGTGTGTGTGGCAAAAATTTGCTCCCAAAATGTAGGGTCTTTCCTCACCTCATTGTTTGTTTCTTTTGATGAGAAGAATCTTTTTAGTTTGAATCCATCCATTTATTGATTTTTGATTTTATTTCTTGTGCTTTAGGAGTCTTGTTAAGGAAATTGAGGCCTAATTCAATGTGAGGAAGACTTGGGCCTACTTTTGCCTCTATTAAGTGCAGGGTCTCTGGTCCAATTCCTAGGTCCTTGATCCACTTTGAGTTGAGTTTTGTGCATGGTGAGAGATAGGGGTTGAGTTTCATTTTGCTGTATTGATTTCCAGTTTTCACAGCACCATTTGTTGAAGAGGCTATCTTTTCTCCAATGTATGTTTTTGGCTTCTTTCTCTAGTATGAGATAACTGTATATATGTGGGTGTGTCTCTGTGTCTTCTATTCTGTACCATTGGTCTACATGTCTATTTTGGTGTCAATACCATGCCATTTTTGTTACTATAGCTTTGTAGCATAATTTAAGGTCTGGCATTGTGATGTTGCCTGCTTCACCCTTCTTGCTAAGCATTGCTTGGGCTATTCTGGGTCTCTTATTTTTCCAAATAAATTTCATGATTGCTTTTTTTTATTTCTGTAAATAATGACATTGGGATTTTATTTAAAATCACATTGAATCTGTATAGCATTTTGGATACTATGGCAATTTTAAAATATTGATTCTGCCTATCCAAGAACATGGGAGACTTTTTCATCATTTAAAGTCTTCTTCAATTTCTTTCTTTAGTATTCTGTAGTTTTCATTGTGTAGGTCTTTCACTACTTTTGTCATATTGATTCCCAAGTATTTTATTATTTTTTTGAGGCTATTGTGAGTGGGGTAGTTTTTCTAATTTCTCTTTCAGAGGATTCATCACTGATGTATAGAAATGCATTTGATATATGGGTATTGATTTTGTATCCTGCTACTTTGCTGAATTCATTTATTAATGCTAGAAGTTTTCTGGTGGAGTTTTTTGGATTCTCCAAGTATAGAATCATGTTCTTGACAAATAATGATAGTTTAAGTTCTTCTTTTCCTATTCATATCCCTTTAATTTCTTTTGTCTCTCTAATTACTCTGGCTAGAGTTTTGAGGACTATGTTTAATAGGAGTGGTGAAAGAGGGCATCCCTGTCTTGTTTCAGTTCTTAGAATGCTTCCAAGTTTTCTCCTTTTAGAATGATGTTGGCCTTGGGTTTAGCATAGATAGCTTTTATAATGTTGACGTATGTTCCTACTATCCCTAGTTTTTCTAGTGTTTTGAATATAAAAGGGTGCTGTATTTTGTAAATGGTTTCTCTGCATCAATTGATATAATCCTATGATTCTTATCTTTAAGTCTATTGATGTGATGAATTATGTTTATTGATTTCTGTTTGTTGAAACAATCTTGCATCCCTGGAATGAACCCCACTTGATCATGGTGCACTATTTTTTAAATATATTTTTGTATGCCATTTGCCAGAGTTTTATTGAGAATTTTTGTACCCATATTCATCAAGGATAGTGGTCTGAAATTTTCTTTCCTTGATGTGTCTCTGCCTGGATTTGGTATCAGGATGATACTAGCTTCCTAGAGTGAGTTTGGAAGGGTTCCCTCCTTTTCTAATTCATGGAATAATTTGAGGAGTATTGGTATTAATTCTTCTTTGTAGATTTTCTATAATTCATCTGTGAATCCATCTGGTCCAGGAGTTTTCTTGGTTGGTAGGCTTTTGATGCCGTCTTCTATTTCTTTGCTTGAAATTGATTTGTTTAAATTGTGTGAGTCTTCTTGACTCTGTTTGAGTTCATGATGTGCCTCTAGAGAGTTGTCAGTGTCTTCAAGGTATTCTATTTTGCTAGAGTATAAATTTTCATAATAGTTTCTAATTTTCTTCTGTATTTCAATAGTGTCTGTCATGATATTTCCTTTTTCATTGTGAATTTTAGTAATTTGAGTTTTCTCTATCCTTCTTTTCATTAAGGTGGCTAAGAGTTTGTCAATTTTATTTATTTTTTTCATAGAACCAGCTTTTTGTTTTGTCAATTTTCTGAATTGTTTCTTTTGTTTCAATTTCATTTATTTCCACCCTGATTTTAATTATTTCCTGTCTTCTACTACTTTTGATATTGATTTTTAGTTCTTTTTCTAGGGCTTTGAGATGTAATGTCAAGTCATTTATTTGCTGACTCTTTATTCTTTTAATGAATGAACTCAATGCAATGAACTTTCTTCTTAGCAATGCCTTCATAGTGTCCCAGAGATTTTGATATGTTGTATCTGAATTCTCATTTCTTTCTATGATTTTTTTATCTCCTGCCCAATGTCTTCTGTTATCTATACATCATTTAATAGCATGTTATTTAGTCTCCAAGTGTTGGAGTCATTTCCATTTTTTTTATTTTATTGTTGATTTTTAATTTCATTCCATTATGGTCAGATAGAATTCAGGGTAGTATCTCTATTTTGTATTTGCTAAGACTTGCTTTTTGGCATAACATATGGTCTATTTTGAAGAAGGATCCATGTGCTGCTGGGAAAAAAGTGTATTTAATCATTGATGGATGGAATATTCTATATATGTCTGTTAAGTCTAAATTATTGATTGTTTTATTGAGTTCTGTAGTTTCTTTCTTTGTTTTTGTTTGGAAGATCTATCTAGTGGTGAGAAAGATGTGTTAAAATCACCCAGTATTATTTTGTTGTGGTCTATTTGTTTCTTATAATTAAGAATGATTTATTTGATATACATAAATATCTCTTTGGAGCATAGATATTTACTCTTTGGAGCATAGATATTTACAATTGTAATGTCTTCTTGATGTATGATTCCCTTAAGTAGTATGAAATGTCCTTCTTTATCCCTTTTCACTAACTTTGGTTTGAAGTCCACTTTATATGATATGAGGATGGAAACCCCTGCTTGTTTACATGGTCCATGTGAGTGATACACTTTTTCCCACCGTTTCACCTTCAGTCAGTGGATGTCTTTTCTTGTGAGATGAGTCTCTTGAAGCAGCATATTGTTGGGTCCTTTTTTAAAATCTAATCTGCCAGTCTATGTCTTTTAATTGATGAGTTTAGGCCATTCACACTCAGGATTATTATTGCAATATGATTTGTATTCCCAGTTATTTTGGTTTATTTTTGGTTTTTAACTTGACTTGGTTTCTGCTTCAACTGGCCTTTCCTTTAGTGTACTTCCTCTCTTTGCTGATTTTCATTGTTGTTTTTTATTTCCTTCTCATGGAATATTTTGCCAAAAACACTCTGTAGTGCAGGCTTTCTTGCTGTAAATTCTTTAAACTTTTGTTTATCATGAAAGGTTTTTATTTTATAATCAAATTTGAAGCTTAATTTTGCTGGATATAAGATCCTTGACCAGCATTTTCTTTCAGAGCTTATATGTTGTTCCAGGATATCTGGGCTTTGAAGGTCTGGGTTGAAATATCTGCTGAGATCAAAATTGGTCTCCTCCTATATGTAACCTGATTCCTTCCTCTTGCTGCTTTTAAAATTCTATCCTTATTCTGCATGCTAGGCATTTTCATTATAATGTGCCTTGATTTAGATCTGCTGTAATTTTGTATATTTGGTGTCCTGTAAGCCTCTTGTATTTGATTTTCCAATTCATTCTTCATGGTTGGGAAATTTTCTGATATTATTTCATTGAAGAGATTGTGCATTCATTTGGCTTGAATCTCTGTGCCTTCCTATATCCTGATAAATCTTAGATTTGGTCTTTTGATGTTATCCCATAATTCTGGTATATTCTGTTCATGTATTTTTACCATCCTCATGGTGTGGTCAACTTTATTTTCAAGATTGTATATTTTGTTTTCATTATCTGAGGTTCTGTCTTCCAAGTGACCAAGTCTGTTGGTGATGCTTTCTATTGAGTTTTTTATTTGGTTTATTGTTCCCTTCATTTCAAGCATTTCTATTTGGATTTTTTTCAGAATATCTATCTCTTTCTTAAAGTAGTCTTTTGCTATCTGTATTTACTCTCTTATCTCTTTTTTGGAGTGATCAATTTTTGCCTGTATTTGCTCATGTATGTTATTTTTTAATTTGCAGATCATTTTAGTTATGTACACTCTGAACTCTTTCTCTGATGATTCATCTACTGCATTGTCAATGGATTCTATTATTGTAGTATCTTGATATGTTTGGGGCACTTTCTTCCCTTATTTTTTCATGTAGTCTATTGTCTTCTTTTCTTGCAGTGCATATCTGAGGTATTGTAGTTTCTACCCTATAATCTAGTAGTGTCCCTGCAGATTACCTGTACCTCACTTTGGTGTTGGACCTCCAGTCCATGTTTAGTGTCCCAAGATGGATGCTACTGCAACTAAAGATGGTGGTGGCAGTAACGGAGGTAACTCAGATAGCAGGAGGGGTTTCCCAAGATGGATGCAATCACTTTCAGAGTTGGAACTGAAAGAGTGGGGTTTACAATTGCTTTGGGCTGTCTGTTGAGACATGCAGCACTATGGCCTCTGCTGTGGTAGGCAGCTGCCTTCAGGCTCTGTCTATTGTCCCAAGGTGGAGACTACTACATGGTGAGGGTTATGGCAATGGCTGCAGGGTCCCAAGATGGAGGTGGAGCAGAGGAATGATGCGTTGGTAAATGTGGAGCCACTGCGTGGTCCTCCACTCTGCGCAGAGGCAGTCCTGGGTTTGGGCTCTGGTGTTCATAAGATTTAATAAGCTAATTTAGATGAAGCACTTAATTTAGATGAAGCACTATATCCAAAATATTGTTCTGTAGCATTCTGAAACCCAATGTGGAGCAGGTAGCCTCAGCTAGAATTTCTTTAGTTCTATTATTCTAAAAGAATATGTATAAAAACGCGTGTATGTTTGTGTCTATATTTATTTTTCTTATGAACTTAGGTGATCTGAATGTTTGTGTATGTTGAGATACCCATTCTACTGTAAATAACTTCATGGGCAGCAAATATTCAAGTCATAGAGTCAGAACGGACTACATAACTTGCTGGTCTCAGTGCAAAATGAAAATATTGAGCCCTGATTCAAAATTGTTAAGAATTTCAAAATGACACTAACTTAATAGTGAGCCATTTGGAAACTTTCTGATCATGAGGCCCTATGTGATTGAAGAGTCCTATACTCATGAAACTGGCCCTGCTTAGAGGGCAGGCAAGATTGTATATTCAGGAGGGGGTGTGTGTCTAGTGATGTGATTAGTAGATCCCTAAATTTTTCCAACAGCACATTTTGCGGACATACATAATTCCTCAAAATATTTGCAAAGTTGTGGTCTGAGGTTAATTTTATTAGACATTTGTAAGAAATACGTCATCATCTGCTCACCAACTCAAGGAAATGATGTTTCTCAGAGTTGTACCTGTTTTCCCTGTCTTATAAATGCTTGAACACACCCAAGTGGCCATGCACCTTCTTTCTCTCTTAGCACATGACAATATTTTGATCTTCTTTTCTTTGTTGAATAACATATTATTGCCACCTGATACTACTTTCTAAATAATAACAACTTATTTTAAAAATTGTGAAAAGAAAATAGAAAAGCAAGTGTCTATGATAGAGTGAAATCCCTATATTCTAGAAGACTGAAGTTTTCATTGGGCAAAACATCCTTCTGAGAGGTGTAATAGCATACAAGGTACAATGTGCTGCATGAGAGAACAGATTAGAACATGAAAGCTAGGCAGAGTGTTTAAAGGCAGTCATTAATAGCTTTTATGTCAAATAAAATCTTCCAGTGGAAGATTTTGTGGTGACAGAATATTCTGATTAAAGGTGACTGTGAAACATGAAAAAAAAATCGATAGTGCTTATAAACAATGGCTAGTGTGAGCTGCACACACATTAAGGAGTTAGTGAGAGAGAAGCTTAGTAGAAAACCATGGATTAGACAAAATAGATATACTAATTTCTTTCTCAGGAGATTTCTTCTAGAAGAATGTTAGGAAACTCTCCAGTATTCCTCCAATCATCATGGCAGACATTTATAAATATTCGGAGTCTGATTTGAGCACATCCTAATGTTCATCTGGTTGCAAGATAGATGGTGTAATCCCCAGTTAATACTAAATTTGCAATTGGTACACAAGAAAATGTCTGAGTGATTGCAGAGAATTGACTCAGCACCTGTGGCTTTGGTATACCTGAAGAAGGCTGGTGACTGGCACAAAAAATAATCTTTATCTGCAGCCAAGGGGAACAATTAGGGTGCCTAGCAAGAAACTGCATTAAACACGTTTCTTCCTGCAGGCACCTGAGCTCCAGGAGAATTCTCATTTCTCTCTCTGTCTTTGCCCTGCCTGGCTTCTCTTAAACACATACACACACACACATAATTTCATAATCTGATATTTTCTCATTTAAAAGATATGCATCAATGTCTAGGTGGAATTACTTATGCTAATTGTGGCTTTGAATTGCACTTATCAATCAGTCTTTGGCCAATAAACCTAATTCAATGGCAGTAACACAAAGTTTCCTGCAATAGAATTCTTTGTGCTAAATCTGCTGAAGTTTTCTTATAACATAGGACCCATGATGGTTGATTAGGGTTAGCACTTGCAGGGAAAAGGGAAATAGCTCCAAGAAATTTTATAGTACAAAGTCAGATTGCTTGATGTGTCATTGTATTGAGATGTGTGGCAAATGAGAATAAATACAGAGAAACTGATAGTGAAGGGCTTGGCTAATTTAAAAGCCTAGTAGCATATACAGAGAAAATGAGAGGTTGATGTTTAATAAATATATGTCATGCCCTGTACCAGCCATTTTACCATAAGTTGGCTATAATTTTCATGTTTTCTATAAGAGACTATAGCCTAGAGAGGTTAAGGAACTTGCCTAAGATTTGCAGCTGAAAGTGGCATATCCCTGGTTCAGGTCCAGAACCATCTTTCTTATAACATCACGCTGCTTATGAAGCCCCACAGGGAGGAATGCCATACATCACACACCACTGGCTCCACCAGATAATTAAGACATGACAAAAAAGTGCAAATGGACCTACTCCCTAGAATCTTCTGCCACAGCAAGGCTGGGTTGAAGGCCTGGAGGGGAAGTGTAGATGAGAGAACATGCTCGCTCTGTGCTATGGCTGCCAAAGGAAAGACCCCTGTGAAGAAAAGACTATTAACAATCTCAGCTCCATTAAATTTAAAGCAGCTGCTAACAGTAGGGGCCTTTACATTGTCAATTATATGAATTTTCCTATTACTATGTCATACCAAAGAGCAATTATAGCACATTCATCAAATACTGCTTCCGCCTCTCTGGTTCTGTCCATTAATGCCACAGTGGCAAGCCTTAGAAATCCTTGAAGACAAATCTGACATGCAGACTTTAATTGTTTCAAGGATTTGTGGTCAGAAACAACACTAGGTGAGTAGTGGGGGGTCAATTACACAATTAGATAGTGATAGGCAGAGACCAGCTGAACTCACACAATGCGCCAAATATTTATATATCAGTTCACTTTGCAAAGAGTTTGACACCTTCTGTTTCACTTCAGGTTGACATCTATCCCATTAACAGATCTGGACAGTATTTAATTATTCTTCCTCATTTATAGTGGAAGAAGTAAAGACCCAAGAGTCTCTGGTGGCAGAGACTAAACCTAAGAAGTGATTCCTGTGCAATTTGACCTCCCCACGGATGGAGTAAAGCAGCAGGGAATGAACAGCTTGATCTCATTGTGCCATATTCTGAAAGAATGGAATAAATTGGTCCTACAAAAGAAAGAAGTGGGAAAGAAGAAAGAAAGGGAAGAAGTCACAAAGAAGAAGGGGTCAGCACTGAGTTGAGCTTACTGGAAACGGTTCCTAATTGAATGAACATCAAGTTGGTCTGTGATGTGGTGTGGTGTGTGCTGTGCCACAGCTCCACAAAGACAGAGAGAAAAACTTACAGAAAACTAGAGGATGAGGAGGATAGAAAGAAAATTAGCTCTCTCTAGTGAAATTTTACTTCAGAAAAAGCCTACCTATTCTTCCAAAGGCAGGCCTCCCATGGTTTCAACTCAAATTTTTGTGAAATCTCAGAGAAATATTATCTGCACAAGATGAGCCCCCTCTGTTCCACACAGTACAGTGCTCACTCATCCAAGTCTCGAGTTCCCTTTTTAGAACTTGATAGGCATTGAAACATGCAGTAAAATTTTCCTATCCTTTGGGAAATTTGCCATTCCTGGAAGGGCCTGGAACATTGGCAGATGATTCAATACAGCATCTTAAGTGATGGAAGTGAGCTCAGTTTGCCATGGAAACACAGAGGAGAGAGAGAACCTAGAAGCTTATAAGAGTTTCCCAGAGCTGTATCACATGATAGATAAGAGATAATTGGGTTTTTAAAATAAATAAATAGGGGAGGGGTTGTGGCTCAGTGGTAGAGCACTTGCCTGGCACGTGTGAGGCACTGGGTTTGATCCTCAGCATCACATAAAAATAAATAAATAAAATAAAGGTATTGTGTCCATCTACAACTAAATTTTTTTTAAATAAACAAATAAATAAGAAAGAGCAGGGAAGGTTTTCCAGTATGATAGAGATTCTGCCCTATCGCTTGGCTAAGCACATTATGGAAAGAGACAGAAAACAGCCAGTTATATTGTTGTTGTTGTTGTTGTTTTAACCACACGCCTTTTTTTTTTCTTTTTTTAAATCAGATCTCATGTAACTCAAATGATACAATGCCTCGATGTGGTTGCAGATTCACACATTGCCATCTCAGTGGCTGCCTGCAGGCATATTGCCTGGCTTCATAAACCTTTCTTTGAAATCATGATGGAAGCCTCCACAACCACACAACTAATGCATTCTGCATGCCTGTAAACCAGTACCATGTAAGCAATGCCAAGGTCTATCATCTGTGGGAGCACTGGCCAGGCTTCCTTGGACTATAACTGCAGTGGCCTCTGTATGCCAAGGATGGATGAACATGGTGATATGAATCCCAGGGAAATAACTTCCTAGGCAGCCTTGTGGAAGTAGAGCTGCCAGAGGCTGTCTTCTGAAACAAAATACTTTTTCACCTTAAACCTTCAAGGGGTATGGTCTTGTGATTCCTGTGATGCCCTCAAAGCATCTTTCCTATTATCCAGGACAAAGTACTTGTTTTTGTGTTGCCAAGATACTAGGGATTGAATCAAGTGGGCCCTCTACCACTGAGCTACACCCCCATCCCTTTTTTTATTTTTATTTTGAGACTGGATCTCCCTAAGTTGCTTAAAATAGCCTTGAACTTGCAATCCTCCTACCTCAACCTCCCAAACTGCTGGGATTATAGGTGTGTGCCACACCAGGCTAGTACTTGGCTTTTTAATGGTGCTGAACTTTTTAACGAACTCATCCTCTTTGGCAGAAACTTTAAACATCCTCTTTTTCTGGCCAAAATGTAAGTTGCTCATATTTTTCCATTCTGCTTTTTGCTCCCTATTCTCAATGTTTCTGGTTAGAACCAGCCAGTAATACCCATGCTTTAGCCTAAATGCTGTGCTATCTTAAAGTTTTCTCTGCCAGATTAATTATTCCATCACCTCTAAAGTTACCCACTAGTGCAGTTTTAGGATATACACAAAATGTAGACAAATTCTTTGCCAGATTATAATGAGTCCTCATTTCCATTTGAAACCTCATCAGCACAGGCTTTACTGTCTGAATTCTTATCAGCATTCTAGTCTTCTGAGTTCTCATAAAAATCATCTATTAAACTCTGCTTACAACATTCTTAGCTGTCTCTAGCCTACTTTTTCCAAACTTCTTCCAGGAACCAGTTCCAAAGGCTTCTGAAACACACCATCAGATATTTTCACAGCAATGATCCCTCTTTTCTGTACCAATTTTCTATATTAGTCAGTTTTCCATTACTATGACAAAATGCCTGAGAAAATCAACTCAAAAGAGTTTGTCCACTAGTTTTAGAAATTCCAGTTCATAGTCAATTAGCTCTCACCTCATGGTAGCTGAGAATCAGAGAGAGAGAGAGAAAGAAAAAGAAAGAGAAAGAAAGGATACAAGTCCTAATATCCCTTTCAGGGGCATGTCCCCCAATGACCTACTTTCCACCATCTCCCAATAACACCACCTAGTTTGACCTAGTTTCCACCATCTCCCAATAACACCACCAACTGGGAACAACACTTCAATACATGAGCCTTTGGGGGACGTTTAAAAACTAAACCATAGCCAGGCACTGTGGTGCACACCTGTAATCCTAGCAACTCAGGAGGCTAGCCTCAGCAACTCAGCAACCCATCTGAAAATAAAAATATAAAAAGTGCTGGGAATATAGTTCAGTGGTAATGTGCCCCTGGGTTCAATCCTGAGTACTCTCCCACAAAAAAATCAAAGCCATAACGACCAAGATGTGAAGAAATCCAGTATTTTCGTAGTTGGAGTGGGATAATCATCACAAGAAACTAAGGATAAAACAACACGAAAACCCCTAAGTTTAAAAAAATTTACTGTTTTTCAGGATCATATAAACAGGTTGTCCAGTTATTTACTACTGAAAAACAAACCACCTCAAAATGTAAAAGCATAAAACATCCATTTTTTTTTTTTTTTTTTTGCTTTACTTACAATTTCATTGATCAGGAATTGAGAATAAGCTTGGCTGAGCAGTGGGTCTCTGATCCATATGGCAATAGATGGAGTGGCTAGATGGCAGAATCCACCCTCATGATGGGTCTTTACTATGTATGCAAAGATTCAGGATTACTTGATGTTCCTTCTCTCGTTATCTGTTTTTTTTCTCTCTCTCACTCCCTCCTTCCCTTCCACGCTTCCTCCATATAACATTCTATTCTCTAGGGTTTATTCATGTAGCTCAGGCTTCTCACAGCACAGTAATGTTCCTTCCAATATGGCATTTGACTTCCAAGAGAGAGGAGAGAACTTACCACATCTCTTTTTAAATATCTGCAACTCAAATCACATTTTTTTTTTTTGTCATATTCAATCACAAGCCATCCCAGGTCCAAAGGGAGTTTAGATAGAATCCTGCCAATGGGAGGAAAGTCAAAGAATCTGTGGTCATTTTTCTGTCTAGAAACTCAACAGGGATCTAGCCAAGATTAAACTTCATTAACCTGTAGAGATTTTAAAGCAGTCATCCCCTGGTTTCTTTCTTCTCGTCATAACTAAACAAAAACAAAGCTAACATCATAAGTTCCTTGTCACAAGGGTACAGCATGCATGCAGTACTTTGTACAGTGACCCCACTAGAAGGAACAAGAAGACATGGTACTAACCACGAAGGAATCTGGCACTTACCTAGACCTGCCTGTCTCATCTGAAATCCACACCACTTTCATCACCCACACACCCACATATTATTGCTAGAGCTTTGCCATTGTGCTAACTTCTCAGTTGGCCAATCAATATGATTTTGAGATTGAATTCTATTTCTCTAGTAAGTTAAAAGTCACAAACAAAAAACTCCAAGACCCAATTTTCAATGTTTTACAAGGAATTCACTATTACAACCATTCTGAATATTAAGCATCATGTGATTAGGTAGAATTAGTATTTAAACCTTTTAAAAACATTTTACATATGTGGCCATCAAAAGTTAATGATAGAGATGAGACTTGAGCCTTGGCATCTACCCATCTGACTCCAAAGCCCATCTTCCTACTATCTGTACTCAGCTTCCTAATACAATTTAAAAAAAAAAAAATCCTCAAGAGACGGACAAGGATGAAAAATGCCATCCTTTCTGAGAAAGGCTGGGAAGTGCCACTGCCTGCAAATTCTTTTCAGTTGCCAAAAGTGGCCTTGACAGGTGAGCAGACAGGATAACTCCAGGGAGCTGCTAATGAACACAGGGCCTGGAGAGCTAGGAAGGATTAAAGCAGGAGCAGCTATAATATCAATAGCTACCTCCTGTTTCTGGCTACTGTTCTGGGGCACTTAGGTCGGCCCTAGGCGAATTTTCAGGGTAGGAAGCTTGTATTTCAGAACTCAAGTTCTCCTTCCCCTTGCTCACTCTGGAAATTCACAGTTTACCTGTCCCCTAACCATTTCCATTATGCTGCTTTTTTAAAAAAAATCTCTTCTTCCTCCACTGGTATCCCCATAATTGGAGGATAATATCAACTTTGAACCATTAAACTCTCTTTTTCCCTCTCCTGTGTCTTTTAGCAAAATTAGCTAATTAAATTCTAAATTCTATAGTATTTGAAAGTCTTTTTGAGATTTTTTGACCTAAGTTTGAGAACTAGAGAAGTGAAGAAGATTAAAAATAGGACCAAATAAAGGAAGAAAGCCATTATGCTTCTTGAACGTTCAGATGTCCAGCAACCTCACTCTCCTCAATCTGTGCCCACCACCACTGCCACCTCCTCATCTCAACAGACCGGGATCCAAGGAATGACTCCAGTATCTGTGATGTGCCTTTGTGTTTAAGGTCTAGCACTTCAGCTTCCCTTTCAGAGAGAACTGGGATCTTCAGCCTCCTTTTGTCCCCTTTCCTCTTCACTGGCATCCCACAGTCTGAGTAATGCATGTGGCAGCAATTTCATCCCAATTCCATCCCAGAGGTGCTTTATGTAATGAAAACAGGTATTAATTGAAGGATGGAAAGAGGGAGGAAAAAGAATCTGTGTATAATGTTATCTTACATTAGTCAAAAATCAGTTTCTGAGAGTAAAATTTTAGTATGTTACAACAAGGCTATGGAATTAATAGTAAAATTCTTCCACATACTCTGGATCATTTTACTAGGTAGGAATGATATGTTTAAAAATAAATAATGCTTTATGGGTTTACTTTATCTTATGCAAAAGAGAATAAGAGCAAAGATAGGATTAGCACCTAGGTCATCTGATTGCAAATCTCATGATCTTGCTACTCTCCTTGCTTCCACTCTCAGCCATCTATAAGGTAACAAAATGAGCTTTTCCAGATCTATTGTTAGAAATTCCAGGGCGCCACAAGGAATCAAATGCTTGGAAGTAGCTCTGCAAGGCGAACTTTACTTGTGTAGAAGGGTGTGCTACCAAAGTTTGGCAGGCAAATACACTTACACATGCATTCTGCCTGTTTTTATCCCTAGCTCTGCACTTCCCCTTGTTCTGACAGGAGGAGCTTGGGTTACAATCTATGTGACTGGCTAATTTTAAAATTAGGGTGGGCAAAGGGAAAAGATATAGTTAAAAGGGCTATAATTAAATAGAGTTTGGAGAGCTCACAATAGCCACTATTGGATACATTTGGGACATCCTCTGGAGACAGAATCTGAGAACTTAGGCTCTGGTTGCCTTTTTGACATCCCAATTTTACATTTAAGGCTAAATACTATGTTCTGAAAATGGGCCACCAGACTTTCTCTTTCTCATACTATGAATTGCTAAGAAGTCTCAGATGCATGGCTTTTTTTTTTTTTTTTTAAGTACTCAATATCAGTTAAAGGATTCTAGTTTGTTTCAACCAGATTAGGCCAGGTTAAGCTGCAGTAAAGAAAATTCCAAAATCTTAGTCATGTCACCTAATAAAAGTTCATTTCTCAAAGAAATCCAAGTCCAAAGTGGGTTAACAGATGAGCCCTCTTCTTCTTAATCCTCTGGAAATTACAGGCTGAGGGAGCTTTATCTTACAAATACTCTCATAGGCTCCCAGGCAATTAAAAAGAAGACACTGAGCTTCACACTGGCCGTTAAAGCTCCCGCCTTGAGGTGGAAAAGGTCTCTTCAGCTCATATTTTATTGGCCAGAGTTGCATGGTCATGCCTAAATTCATAAGGATGAAGAAGTGGTGCCCCATCATATATCTAAAAGGAGAAGAGATGGAATATTTGTGAACCATCAACACTACTACAACACACACAAAAAAGAAATAAGCATAAGTAAAGGTTATCCTAAACATTAGAAAATTTAGGAGTTCAGTTATAGTGCATTTAAAACCCATTTTTACTCTCTGGATAGATACCAATAAAAATAACAGAAAGACTAGGAACAATCATGGCTCACAAAAAGAATACAGTCAGAAATGAAAAACACTTAAAATAATCCCCCAAATTAGTCAAAGGATAACTGATGGTTAAGCATACATAGATATTTCATAAAACACCAATGCTAGTTTCCTAAGTTAAAACAGTCTATAACTGAAATCAACAACCAAGAATACAAAACTGATAGCCAAGCTTCTAAAATATCTGAAAACAAAAATTAAATAATCAATCAATTGGGTAAAAGAAAGAGATTTTAAAAATTATGAAATTTGGTTGAAATGTTGGAGTATTTATTCTAGGATTTTGAAACTTATGTTAATTAACTCTACTGTTTACTTGGAAATTCCACATGCCATTGCCTAGATGCCATTGCCTAGCATAGATGACAATCCAACAAACAGGTCATCTTTATCCTCATCTTTGTTTTGCAGGTGAGGAAACTGAAGCTCTGTGATTTTATATGATTTGCCAGATGTCAGTCATTTGAAAAGAGATGAATTTTGAGCTATTCCTTTCCCATTTCCACATACCAAAGAATAGGTTAAAATGTGGCAATAGGATCAGAGATATTAAATTCTGAAAACCAGGGCCATGTATTTTCATTTCTTAAGCAGCGTCCTGCAAAAAAACAGATATTCTTGGAATTAAACATAAAATGTAAATAGGTTTGGGGTGATTCTTTGAGTTAAAGAAAATAAAATATAATTTCTTACAAGGTTTTTCAGAAACTTTGCTGTCCTATTAAGCATTATGAGCATCAATAGATGAGGGTCACCTAAGCAGAATAATGGTCCACGTCCTTGAAACCAGTCTTTAAAATCAGGATCAGAACCTTGTTCTCCTGGTGTTGAAGATTAAACACCAGAGAAACACCAAGGCAAGAGAAAAAAGTAAATTTTATTTAAGAAAGAGAAGGGGGGGGTGGATACTCCTCCCAAGAGGAGGGGGGTCCAGAGCTGGTGCCTGAGGGCATGGAAGTGTTTTGCCCCTTTTATAGATTACAGGTTTCCTTTCTTCTCATGCCCCCTCCTCCCGTCCTGCCTACGTGACCAAAAGTGACCAAAAAGGCAGGAAGAGAGCCGTCCAAGGGGTGATAGCTTGCATTGGAAAGTGAGATCTCCCCCTCCACACACAGGCTGTTAGCAACTATGATGGGGAATGCTATCTACCCATTTCCTTTTCTTTCATAATCAGCTACTGTCCTTTGCCCTGGTCTCATGCTCAGCCCCAAACCTATGATTACATTAACCTTACATGGGGCTTTGGCAATGTGTTTCCACTAAGCATTTTGAGATGGAGAGGTTACAAGCTTATCCTTGATTACCCAGGTGGGTCCAATGTGACCACAAGAGTCCTGGTAAGAGAGAAACAGAAATGTCAGGGTCAGAGGAGATGCAACACTGGAAGCAGAAGTCACAATGCTTCCAAGTCAACAGACCCAGAATATGAGCAGAATCTAGACCCTGGAAAATACAAGCAAAGAGATTCTACTCTGAATCCTCTAAAAGCAGCACAGCTCTGCCAACACCTTGATTTTAGCCCCACAAGACCCATTTTGAACTTCTGACATCCTGACTTGTAAAAGAATAAAATTAGTCTTGTTTTATGCCTCAAAATTTGTGGTAATTATTTTACAGTAGCATAGAAAACAAATGCAGACAGACAGTAAAATTTTCCTCTAAAGTTTTTTTTCCAATTGAACTTTTCATTTCCTGAAATACCTGCCTCAAGGAATACAGTTTGGGGAAACACTGGCATATTGTAATCCCCTACAATTTTCCTGAGATATGGATAATTGTACATTACCAATGTTAAGAATAAAGCATTTCATCAAGATGAAAAAAAATTTCATCAGCAATAGAGGAAAGAGCAGAATTTGATAACTAGAACTCAGAGAAATAACTCATTTTGTCACCCCTCAATTTTAGTCACAAAGGTTTTATTTCTTAAATATTAAATGTTCCTGCTGCCTGGAATGAAAAGGCAGCCCTCTCTATCCTGATCTCCTCTCTCTGCAATGCAGATACTTTTCTACTATGCTGCAGGCAAAAACAATTTGAAGCAGGTGACAGAAGAGCTCTTCTTTTTAATGCCCTCTGCCTCAGGCACAAGACTGGATCTTTCCAGGCACTAGAAATGTTATGAGCGGACATTCACCCATTCACCCTCTGGCGAAGCCAAAACATACTTTTCAATTGGCTCTCAGAAATGCTGATGAGTATCAGATCCCTGACAGGCTGCTTCTGAAGGGGGCCTCCCAAGCAGCATTTTTTACCTGGGTCTTATTTGGAGTGCCTGCCCAGGGGCAGTGAGGAGAGGGAGAGCAGGCCTCTCCAACTTCCACCCTTGCCACTGCCTATTGGGGATCAGAGACAGAAGTGGTGAAAATACATCCTGCTAATGCAATAGGCTTAATGCTGGTGAGTGTGAAACCAGAAGAACCACAAAATTGCAAACCTTCTTATAGTGCAGCATTTCAAGATCATAAAGAAGTATAAATCATCACTAAAATAGTAAAAAAAAAACTAGGCCCTCAGCCTTCACAGGTTTCTACAAATCATTTTTACCTCTTACCCAGGAGAACTTCTCATGATGCATTAGGTTTGGAGAAAGCAGAAAAAAATTACTGGTGAGCACAATTCTGGTTATGTCACTATCATTGAGGGGTGAGCATGATTGAGCTGTTTTGCCAGGACAGTGGCTTCAATCCCTGAAGGAAATTGCAATACTCCAGTAAATAGAAAATGAAGGCCTGCACAATAACCTAGAATGATTGTTAATATGAGTTCCAAAGACATTAAATATGCTTTCTTCCAACCTGTCAGAGGGCTGCTGTTTATTCCATTTTCACAGCCTGCCCTCCTTCAGTCTTATCAACATTTGTTCATTGGGATTATAGCCAAAATCCTATGGGCTAGAAAACCAGCAACTATGAAACAAACAAGCTGTTTCATTTTTCTTTATCTACTTAGAGGGTCCAAGTGATGTACAGATGTCTTCCAAATGATTCCTGCTTTTTTATACAGAAGATATGCTGTGGCCATAGGCTATCATTTTATGTTATCGGGTGTCAAATTACTTCTGATGCCTAAAAGCATTCACCTTGCTACTGAGAAGATAATGGTTGATGTTTAAAAAATACCTAGTACAAAGATCACCCATCGTCATTATTTTTCCAAAGATAAATTCATTCATAAAATAATTGAGAGTCATCTACATGCCAGAATACAGAGATGACTAACTCCTTATCCAAAAAGAGGTCCTAGTGTTTTGCAGGAGTAATATGTGTGTAAAGACAGAATTAGAGTACAAAAAGCAGGGTGATCATTCTGTCTAGGGTCAAGTTGAAGTATTACCTTGTACGGGGTACTTGAACTGAGTATTGAGAAAATAAGTTAGAACTGAGAGTGAACCAGGCATGAACAACACCGCCCAGGGAAGTGAAAGTGAATCTGGTGCATGAATGGTGAAGAGAGGCAGGGAGTGTCAGTATGCTGAAGACATAGGCACAAGCCACATTAAGGTGGGTGTTGTGCGACATGAAGGAGCTTTAGCTTTATGCCACATCAGAGAGAATTAACAAGTTTACTCAGTACCACTTGAGATAACAGCCTGAGCCGAAATTAAAAGAACCTGTGTTTTCTTTGTTTGCCCAACTTTCATGCTTCTTATATCAGTCAGGTCCAGTTATTCCAACTCCAAGTATTTCCAACAAAATGAATTATACTTCAAAGAGAATTTAATACAAGACATTATTTACATAAGTGATGGAAAAGTTAAGAAACTGAATTGACAGTGAGGACACCCAGAAATTGACAACAGCAGAAAACCACTATATAGTGTTACAGGAATCACAAAGCCAACAATGTCTGACTGGAGCTTGACTATGGCAGGAACTTCTCATCATAGTACTAAAGACAGAACAATGGTCTCTCTGGGAAGCACAAGGGAAGTGAACCTGCTTCAAAGATAGCACTAAATGGAGTGAGGGAGGAAGAAATCCACTGGTTTCCTTTCTCTGGCTTTCCCCTGGGACCTCTCATTGGTTGGGCACATTCAAGAGTTAGTAGGCAACAGAACATGTATTTACTTGTTAATTTATTTTACAGATCAGAGATGGAGAAGTACAAGAACAAATATGAAAGAAAACATCAGCTGACCTACACAATTGGCTCTTTTTATCTTTTTTTGCTACTCTTCTGCACATTTTTAACTTCTATACCATAAACAATTTCATTCTCCCATTTCAGAGTATTACCTACATAATCCATGGAAAAACTATCCTATGTTAGACAAACATGTTTTCATCAGCTTCCCAAATGGGGAAATGTAAAGGCCCCTGAATTATAATTTCCATATGAAAGTTGAGTGTTTAACATAACACATGGTCCCTCTCAGTTTCTTCCATCAGTCCTGTGATCTATCAACTAATTTTTTAAAAATATAATTGAGTTTATTTGAACATTCAATGATCCATAAATCAAGCTGCTCCAGACCATAAGCAGTGAGTATTGAGAAAATAAGTTAGAACTGAGAGTGAACCAGGCATGAACAACACCCCCCAGGGAAGTGACTGCTTTGGTGATCTTCTCAAAGTAGCATGAGGGGAGGACTTTTTAGGGTAAGCACAGAAGCAAGGCAAAGCAAATACTTGACTGGCTAAAGTGGAGCAGTGGACTTACTTGGATCATTCCAGTAGAAAGTTTCTAGAGGTTAGTTGGGAGTTTCTGATTGGTTAAGCATTACCTTTATATTGTGTTGAGTTTCCATGGGCTTCCACAGAAACACAAGTGTCTGGAGCCACCTCAGCCTAAAGGCTTCCCAATTAATTATTTTAACATCCTGAATCAGAATCTCCAGGAGGAGGGCCATGATGATCTGTATTTTTAACAAGCAACTACTTGCTTTTACTCTTTTATTGGTAGTTGTCAACTATCTTTAAAAGTAGTCTCTATGGAAATTTTTGAAACAAAATGGTAGGGGAAAGGAAACAAGAGAGATAACAAGATAATGTGTGTAACAAATATGTACAGCTGCTATAGTCTGTAAGTGTTCCTCAGGCATCGTTGATATCCTTTCAACAGCTCTATTGAGGTATAACTGGCATAAAATAAAGTACACATAGTCACATACACAATTTGATGTGTGTGTTTGACAAACGAAGATATCAAAGAAACCATCAAAACCACCAATTCCTTTATGCCCCTTGGTGGCCCCTTCCACTGTATCTTTCTATCTTCCTTCCTCTAGTCCCAAACAAGCACTGATCTATCACTATAAATTAAGTTACATTTTCTAGAAGTCCACATAAATGTAATTACACATTATTTTGTCTGGCTTCCTTCATTCAGTGAAGTTATTTTTATACTTATGTATGTTGTTATGTATATCAACAATCCATTCCTTTTTATTATTGTGTAGTATTCCATTACATAGATATTTTACAGTTTGTTATCTATCATCTATTAATGGACATTTGGGTCGTTGGCAGTTAGGGGTTACTACAAATAAATATACTACTAATATTCATACATATGTCTTCATAAAGGTATATATTTCCTTTTCTCTTAGGTAAGTACACTGTACTGGAATGGTTGTATCATGTAGTAGAAATATATTTAAATTTCTTAACTGTCACACTCTTTTCCAAAGTTGTTTTATTGATATTGATCAATAGAGTTGATATTGATCATTTCCTTCCTCAAGCACATAGCCCTTACCCTAAGACATCATTTTGGTCAGGATTTCTTAAAGGATTGGGTGTGCCAAACATTTGTTCTGGAAAGCCTACATATTTAGCTTTCTGCTGTTATTGAGTTAACATTGTTTTCCACTGACAGTTACTGTTGGATATGAAAGTATTAAGAGATGCTCTACTGAATACAGTTATATTCAGAATATGAGATCCAGGCTCTGTGCTTTCACCTACTCTCCTAAAAGGAACCCAATTTACCATTATTAATCAGAATTAATCATTAAGCCAGAACCAATCACCCTACTCTGCCTATTGTTTCAATGGCATGAGGAGCCCAAAACAGCTCAGATTAAATGAAATTAGTATTGTATGCCCTGATGGAAATAATCCTCCCTATGAAACTAAGATCTCTAACTGAGAACAGATATGGAAAAAGAAATTTATGTAAATGGCAATCAAGGTGTTATAGTAAGTCTCCAACATGTCAGTCAGCAGGATCATGATGCAGGCCCTTAGGATTTAGGAGCAAAGTTAGGTTTTCCTCTATTTACACAACTTGCTGTCTACTGAGCTGTAGAAATTGACTGACTGTGGGACATGGAATGAGAATGCATTCTGAGCTGCCCATCATGAATTAAATAATATCTGATTTACTAAGCTATAGGGTTAGATCTGTGCTATTTTTGAATGAAAGAACTATATGTGAAGGTGGACTTGAAAAATTCAGAAGGGCACATGAAAGGTACATAAGGAAGTGTCTCAGATTCTTACAATATCTGCATCCTTACATGCCACAGCATAAAAGCATCTTCTAGAACTTAAGTTCCAAATATCAAAACAATTTGTACTTGTATGAAAGCCTACATCTTTAGTGAAAACTTCTCTTTCTCTGAGCCTTCCTGAAAACCAGTGATCATATGAAGATACTTAATATATGAATCAGAACAGTAAATCAATTATGATTTATACTGCCTCCAAATGCCATGAAGGTCCACAAAATATGTGTGCCTCTTTCTTCAACAAAAAGTATGAGGCATAGGGACTTGTCACTCACATGAAGTTGAAAGTTTTCCCATGAAATGATTGATGACTGAGTTTTTTTTCCATTGTCTAGCACACAAATATTACTACCTGCTCCTCACCTAAACTCATCAGTGTAATGTCATTCATTTAGAGACCGTGAGACATTCTGTGAGATGTACAGATAATCAACACTTCTCTTGAATATATTATGACAAAGAGCAATGGAGCTGTCATGCTCTGAGGTGAGAGAGGAAATGTATACTACTGCCCCTTCCAAGTAAAATAACTTGATTTTTTAAAAAAATAATCCTTCTTAATTTGTTTAGGAAACAGTATTTATCAGATTAGTAGTTGCATGCCAGGTGCTAAGGTTTGTGTTGAGTTAGTGTATAAATACATCACACCTGGAAAACAGTTCCAGTGGAATTACTACTTGATAAAATTTATTACAATCCTCGGTCATTTTAAAACACATATCAGCTTTACCCAGGGAAGCAGTAAGTTCAACACAAATGTGGTAGTAACCATTACTGGCATCCTGAAAATCTTAGATGGTGGGACTTTACTATATAAACACTATAAATGATTATACTGATTTTTAAATTATGCGTTTGCGGTGAGAGATGCTTCTGTTGAGTTCATGAAGTAGCAGGCATTGCCTTTGAAGGCACCTTCTTCAGATGAGTTAATTAGAGGTTATTTAAGAAAGAAGATGAGGAAGGCTGAGACAAGAGAATCACAAGTTCAAAGCCAGTCTCAGCAACTTAACAAGGCCCCAGGCAACTTAGTGAAAACCTGTCTCAAAATTAAAAATGTATAGAAAGGGCTGGGAATGTGTCTCAGTGGTTAAGCACTCCTGGGTTAAGTCCTTGGTGCAAAAGAATGAATAAATGAAGGAAGGAAGGAAGGAAGGAAGGAAGGAAGGAAGGAAGGAAGGAAGGAAGGAAGAAGGAGGGAGGCAGGCAGGGAGGGAGGGAGAACAAAAGCAAAGAAAAGGAAGATGAACTTCATTAAACACAATTGCATTTGCTGGTAATAAAAATCAGGGTATATATTGTATCCAGGTTCTTAAATTCAACTATATCTACTCCCAAATCCCACATTCCAATTCTCAGAGTTAAACTACTTAAAATTAATGCCTTAATACTATCATAATAAATGGATGTCTTTGTTTTCAACTTGCATAGTAACTACACACAGTTTCTAGCCTCATCCATGATTTTCCTCATGATAAGAATTTCTAAAAGTCATAGCAGCTCTCTGGTTCTCTGAAAGGCCTGTGAAGTTAGAGTTTAAAGCTCTAGGCTTAGTAGTAGTAGTAGTAGTGGTAGAAGTATTTGTATTAGTATTAGCATTGTAAGCATCCCAGCACAATCAGAAATAGCTGGCCCATTCTTACAGTCAGATGCAATTGTTTCCCCCAAAGACTTTCTTTCAATTGGCACATCATCCCAGACACACCAGGTAATAGTGTAAGTGCTCATGATGTCACTTGATGGAATACCTTAATTATGTGTCACATTTTCTACATGAAAGACATTCTTCACTGTGTTCAAGACAAAAGAAGAAAGCAATCTAAGCTGAGTTCCTTCTTTAGCATCTGTTTCCTAGGACTATTCTTATAAAAATAGAATTGGTCAAATATGGAACAATGCAAACTAATTTAAGTATTTCACATAAAGGAAATTTAATATAGGCAAATGATTACACAAATGTTTAAAGACCTGGAAAACTAAAGAGGAGATCATGAAGCATCTCACAGTTCAGCAACAATAGAAAAGTCAGTACCATCCTAAAGAACAAAAGAAAAGAAAATGTGATTTTATTAAGCCTCCAAGCCAGAGATATGCAGTGGGGACCAAGACCACTATATGAGAGGTTATCTGGTAGGAGCTGAAATTAGGGAAAAGATTCAGCTTCTGCTACAAATGCTGCCTAGGTTAACATGAGTGAAAGGGAAATAACCTTAAACTCCTTTACCTTTTAGTCTTCTCTTTGCGTTGATACATACTGCCTAGAAGCTAGTAACTCCTTGTAACACAGATTGGAAAAGGGAATGTATGGTAGTGGATCAGAAAACAAATAAGCAAATGACCAGCACACTTCCATAAAGAGAAGAGTTTGCCATGATTAAATTTATAGTTTTAGCCAGGCCAACTCAGAAATAGCTTCCTATAGAACTGGTTTCTATGTTGTGCTCATGTTTTTAGGTTGATTCAATGTAGATGTCACACAAAATGCTTTCTAATCTGTAAAAATTTAGACAAAGTTTGGGTTTGGGTTATTGTGAAAGTTAATTAATTATAGTAGTCATTAAATATAGACTTCTAATTCTTCTTATGTTATCATTATTAAAATAATTATCAAAATAATTGATAGAAATTCTAATCCTTTTTGTAGAGTTGTAGTCAAATTGTAGTCCATTTTCATTGCTGTAAAAAGATATCTAAGCTAAATAAAAAAAAAAAAAAAAAGATTTTTTTAAGTCACAATTTTGGAGGCTGAAATCTCAAGTTTGAGTGGCCCCATTAATTTGACCTCTGGCAGGAGAAACTGTGGGAACATAGGATCACATAAAGAGATAGAAAGTCATAGCATAGGAAAGAGCCAGTCTTGTTACCACTCACTAGGCCCCACATCCTAAAGGTTCCACTACCTCTATGCTGTCACATTGAGAAACAAGCCTCCAACACATGAATCTTAGGGGGACTGTAATGGTCAATTTGAATTGTTAACTTGATTGAATTAAGAGATGCCAAGGATTAAGAGGATTATGTTGTGTTGTTGAGAGTGTGTCTAGGAATGATCAGCAAGTGGGATAGCCAATTGAAATGGAGACTCTCCCTAAGTGGAGGCAGCACTGATCAATAAGATAAAGACTTGGATGGAATAAAGTTGTAAAAACAAGGAAGCAGCAGCAGATGCCAGCTTGATTCTTCTTGAACGAGTTCTTTTTTTCTTTTCTTTTCTTTTAACTTATTTATTCTACTTAGTTATGCATGATAGAATGCATTTTGATTCATTGTACACAGATGGAGCACAACTTTTCATTTCTCTGGTTGTACATAATATAGAATCACAACATATATGCAGTCATACATGAAGCTAGGGCTATGATGTCCATCTCATTCCACCATCTTTACTGTCTCCATGCCCCTTCCCCTCCCTCCTATTTGACCAAATTTCCTCCATTCATCCATGTCTTCTCCCCTATTATGGATCAGCATCCACTTATCAGAGAGAACATTCAGCATTTAGTTTTTTAGGATTGGCTTACTTCGCTTAGCATGATATTCTCCTACTCCATCTATTTACCTTCAAATGTGATAATTTTATTGCTGAGTAATATTCCATTGTGTATATATACCACAGTTTCTTTATCCATTCATCTATTAAAGGGCATCTAGGTTGATTCCACACTTTAGCTATTGTGAATGGAGCTGCTATAAACATTGAAGTGGCTGTGTCACTGTAGTATGCTTTTTTTTAAGTCCTTTGAGTATAGACCAAGGAGTGGGATAGCTGAGTCAAATGGTGGTTCCATTTCAAGTTTTCTAAGGAATATCCATACTGCTTTCCAGATTGGTTGCACATTGCAATCCCACCAGCAATGTATGAGCATGTCTTTTCCCCCCACAACCTTGCCAACACTTATTGTTGTTTGTATTCTCGATAATTGCCATTTTGACTGGCATGAAGTGAAATCTTAGAGTAGTTTTGATTTGAATTTAATTGCTAAAGATGTTGAACATTTTTTCATATGTCTGCTGATTGATTGTATATCTTCTTCTGAGAAGTGTCTGTTCAGCTCCTTCGCCCATTTATTGATTGGGTTGTTTGTTTTTTTGGTGTTAAATTTTTTGAGTTCTTTTTATGCCCTGGAGATTAGTGCTCTATCTGATGTGCATGTGGCAAAGATTTGTTCCCCGAATGTAGGCTCTCTTTTCACTTCATTGATTTTGAATGGGTTCTTGATAGCTGTTGCAATCCTCTGAGGATATTGGACTCCTGCTTCTTCACTCTTCCAAAGCAGACTTTGCCAGTAATTCCCCAGAAGCCTTTGGTGCTTGGGGTAGCACCATTAATCCCTCTTGTTCTGGGGCTCCAGTTTCTTGGACTGTATGGCTATTGATTCTTCCAGCTCTTCAGCCTGCAGACAGCCATTGTGGACTATCCAGCTTCTGGTTGTGTGAGCCAACCTCATAAGTCCCCTTTTTATAATTATACTTCTTGTTGATTCTGTTCCTCTAGAGAACTTTGACTAATACATGGACTAATCATATCCAAATGAAAACAAGAGTATAAAATGTACTTGAAAGCATAGCATTATGCTATAAATTCATCTCAAAACTAGAATTGTAGAACTTGAGTATCAGTTCCAGTGATTCATCTCTAGAGAACTCAGTATACTGCTCTTTAAAACAGATTAGAATATTTTTGTTTGTTTGTTTGTTTCATTTAGGCTTACATGTTAACAGTGTAAATTGATTCATTGTACATAGATAGAGGATAACATATCAATTATCTAGTTGTAAGTTGTATAGAATCACAACATATATGAAATCATACATAAAGTTAGGGTTATTATGACCATCATATTCCACCATCCTTGCTGTCCCCATGCCCCCTCCCCCCTTACACCCCTGTGAACAGAGATCCACCATTGTTCCCATATCCTTCCCCACATTTTGGATCAGCATCCACTTATCAACGAGTACATTTGGCATTTGGTTTTCTGAGATTGGCTTACTTCACTTAGCATGATATTCTCCAACTCCCATGCATTTACCTGCAAATGCCATAATTTTATTCTATTTTGTTGCTGAGTAATATTCCATTGTGTATATATATACCACAGTTTCTTTATCCAGTCATCTATCAAAGGGCATTTAGGTTGGTTCCACAGTTTAGCTATTGTGAATTGAGCTGCTATAAACATTGAAGTGGCTGCAGCACTGTAGTATGCTATTTTTAAGTCTTTTGGGTATAGACCTAAGAGTGGGATGGCAGGCTCAAATAGTGATTCCATTCCAAATTTTCTAAGGAATCTCCATACTGCTTTCCAGTTCGGTTGTACCAATTTGCAGTTCCACCAGCAAAGTATGAGCATGCCTTTTTCCCCACAACCTCGCCAACACTTATTGTTGTTTGTATTCTTGATAGTTGCCATTCTGACTGGCATGAGATGGAATCTTAGAGTAGTTTTGATTTGCATTTTTCTGATTGCTAAGATGTTGAACATTTTTTCATATGTCTGTTGATGGATTGTATATCTTCTGTGAAGTTTGTGCTCAGCTCTTTGGCCCATTTATTGATTGGGTTGTTAGTTTTTTGGTGTTAAGTTTTTTGAGTTCTTTATATATCCTGGAGATTAGTGCTCTATCAGATGTGTGTGTGGCAAAGATTTGTTCCCAGAATGTCGGCTCTCTGTTCACTTCATTGATTATTTCTTTTGCTGAGAAGAAGCTTTTTAGTTTGAATCCATCCCATTTGTTGATTCTTGATTTTACTTCTTGTGCTATAGGA